>JAZEWU010000012.1:5756253-5769311 GCA_036362915.1 Geotria australis
TTGGTGTTTTTGACGTGCTCCTTAAAGGAGAGAGTGCGGTCCAGGGTTATAGTGATAATAGCTTATTGGCCTTTGATCACTGGTTGCTATTTAAAAACTATACTAAAAAAATATACACTTTAGAAAGCGTCGCTTTGATCCGATACCCTCAAATTCCATTTTAAAAGTTGTATAATAGCTCACTAGAAAGTGGAAATTTGTCACAATGTATAAAGTTGTCACGTGTCACACAAGTACAAAAAAATGCTTGAGCTGACCTCTAACTACAAACCAATTTTCACCCTTTCATTCCGGGTACAATTGCACATATCTTTATTTAAAATCTCCGTGTTCCACATGAGCAGTATTAAATGAATATACATACAAACATATTCATTCGGATTCTACCAATCACAGTCGACTGAGACTGCACTGGTAAAAATTACTGATACACTGCAAAGCAGATTTGAGGTAAGGTATGCTGTTCCTTGACATGTCGGCTGCTTATGAGATGCTCAATCACAAAAATATGTTCAATGCCTTAGAAAACGAAGATGGCGTTGTAAAGCATGCACTCCACTTGTTTCACAAATGACCCTACTGGTCGTGAAAACTACGTTTGATGGATTGGTATAAAATTAACCTAATACATGTAACGGTCTCTAGCAGGTACTCTATACAAAAGGCTTCAAACAAGCCCCTATTTTAGTCAATATCTACTTCCCGATTTCGTGAGTTTTTTACACAGTAGCTGAGTGCCGACCCAAATGCCTAAAATGCCAAAAGACCAGCAACAAACAATAATTGGAAAGCTTATGTATAAAATAAAACATTATCAAAGTTGTAAATGTTATAAGTTAATTTACCAACTAGAGTGTGGTTTTAGTGTCACTACTCTCATAAGTGTGTTGATATTTATTCATGAACAAATTACGTATGTAATAAAAACCACAAGATGCAGTAATTTACAAGTTAAATGTTGCATTACTGATCAAGAAATTGTGAGAGAGGCGTACCATAAATGAGGAGCAGTATCAATCAGATTTTGGGAAGAATAATGAAATGCCATTGTAGAAGTGACTGCTTGGATTGGGTGATCAGATGGTATCCTATGAGGTGATTAGATATAAGCTAAACAAAAATCGAGCCCCGATGTGCTGTGAATGTCATGACCTAAATTAGATTCCCGGTCACAGCTCATATCAACGGCGCGTTATTTGTGAAGCGGTCCTGCTGCTGTTCCCTCTGCACAAACCCACACTGACCATAGTGGTGGGGTACGGCCAATCTCCATGACAACAACGGCATAGGGAGGCCTTCATACAGCAGTAGATTCAGTAAGGACGGCAAGTCATATTACGTTTGAAAAGTAAACCCATAGTTCTTTACCCTCTCAATGAAACCCTACGCAATTTGCACACTACAAATCGTAATGTTAATGCTTGATCAGACCAAACACAATCAAGATCCCATCATTCCTAAATCACCCACCCCTATGTGATAACATAATGGCTACCTCATGTGTTAATGTTTAGGAAGGCAAGATATATTTTAACAACCCAATAGCTAAATATATATTTCAGACGTTAATGAAGAGAGCCAGTGAGCCGAAGCAAGCACTGTGCATTTAGCTTAAGCTCTGCAGAGGCGCGTGGCTGGAAACAAAACCAACGAACAACATCCAAAATAAGCATCCTACATCATTCCCTTAGAGTATACAGAATTAAAACCCACACACACACACAATAAAGGAATAGAAAAATGCTGCACAATCCATGTATACATTGCACAATACAAATACACTGAAAGTTACTGCCCAGAAGGTAATGGCCCCATTGCAGAATATATCGGGTTCATATGCACAGCAGAATTGGGTTTTGGTGCGGCATACATTCGAGGTGCTGGCGATGCATATTAATCATGTTATATACATTGTAGTGTTCCTAATGTATTCATAACAGTCTAAATTTGAATTGTAACTGCTGTTTAGGTTAGTGCATTGTATATACAATCAGAGAATACATTGATTATAACTTATAACTGATGTGAAATATTTTGTAATTATCATTCCTCTCCGTAATTACGTTTGCGGTATTAGCTATATCTGTTCGTATGTAATCAGCCATAATAACTCTGCTGTAGTATTGGAGAATATTTTTCTCCACTCACTGACGCCTCTTATAGCGGAGAAAATGATGAGAGCGATCATACCCCTGTGACAGTTAAAATGAAGCAGGCAATGCTGCCCACTTTTATTTTAGTTGTTTTTAACGCAGAAATCGCTTCACATTTATGATCTGTAAAGTGCACTTCCCGACCGATCGTAAAGAACCTTATAAAGGACGGGCAGCCATGTCATGTGCTGGAGTCTTCGCAGCCCACTGCTATGCACCGTTGCAAATGAACAATTTGCGACTCCCTAGTTTCTGGACTTGCCATGTAAACTTACAGTATGAAAAAAATAACAGAGTTGATTAACATCATAAACACCCTATTAACCTGAGATTTGCCTATTTTTTCTGTATTATACCGCAAATTGGAAAAACGGTTATTTGAGTTTACAATGGGGCGTAACTCCACTTGAGACTCCAAGTGAAATTAATTGATCAGTTTATGATTGAATTAGAACTCATATCTTAATACAAAGTCCTCGCCTGCAACATCTGGCATTTCACCAGCTTTAATTCAAGCAAGCTTAACCCTGCTGATGAGACACTGTATGTCAAAACCGGTCCAGAGGTTGCTTGTATTAAATCAATGATTCTGAAATTATGTGCTCCCATAAGGCTGTGCAGCTTATTGTGAAATAAATACTTAGATTTTTTTTTTATTTGGACAGACAAATATATGAAGGAAACATATTATTTGCTTATTTATTGATATGATGAATGGATGACTACCCTGGGAGAAGTCCTACTCCTGTCCCCACTCTCAGGCTACAACACGAGAATACACACCAAAGCTCCAACCAATGCCGAAATGTGTTGACAATATAAATCAACAAAACTGTCACTTTACAAAACAATAACATTCTAAAAATGAATTTCCAAAGCTGTTATTTCGGGATAGCTGTGTTGAGCACCCCTCTCTCTCTGACGTTTGACCTCCCACGTTGGAGGCATCCTCAGGTGTTCTGAGACTGAGTGAAGATCATTGTGGTGTGCTCATCTTTGGAAAGCAATACTTATGCATTAAGCCGCAAAAACCTACGTCAGTGCAATAAAATATTATTTCAGTCCATAAACTTTCCTGACCAAAGATTAACAACGGAATTTAAGTTTGAAAAATCAGTACTGGCTTTAACATGTTGGGCGTCATCAACAGGGTCGATTAAACGAATGCTGCTGTATTACCAGATGTTATTGGCAAGAACAATCGACTTATTCTATGGGGAATATTCAGCATCAAACAGCTAAATTGTTAATTAATTAAACAATTCTGTATGCGCTGTTGTGGAGGGTCCTTTGTACGATATAAATAAACATATTTAGAAGCTCTACAATGATTGGGGGTCGTGCTGCTTAGACAAAGGCTGCTGTTAAACACTGACCCAGAATGGAGAGGATAGATAGACTTTTGTCAGATTGACCGAGGGAGCCAACAGTAAAGCTGAATCAATTTGGACGACGAGAGAGAATGTAGGTCAACAATATATAATAAAAATATTTTCCCTGCTTAACAGATATAAATCTGCACTCTTTCTCGTCGTTAATAACCAATTGTAATGCCCTTGTGTAGCGCTCTGGCCGTGCCCTTGCGTAGTGCGCTTTTGGCCACGTGTACCCCGCATGGCCCTCGAACCAGAGAATTGCCCGTATGAAACGGGCGGGTGCCATGACCTATGGTTCGAGCACGTGGCGAGGCGTGGAGATGCACATGACAATGGCCCGAGAGCGGCCGTTTGCGAGCCGGTTCGACGCAGGAAAAGGGGCCGGGGCGAGCGGGAAACGCTGAGGAGTACAAGAGGATGTGCGTGCAGGAGGGCAGGAGAGTGTGTGGCCCGCACGCGGTCAGGAGGTGTGACGCGTCTCTCGGAGCGGGGGTCGCTGTGTGGTGGTTGTGGAGAGCAGAGTGGTGTGCGCGTTCGCGGAGGAGACGGTTGTCTGAGCGGAGCTGCTGAGCAGAGGTTTTGCGGAGCAGGACAGAGCGTGGCTCGACTGCTGGAAAGCGGCGAATCTGCTGGGGAGAGGCGTGCCGAGACTGTGAAGCAGTGTGCAGAGCGCGGTGCAGCGTTCCACTGCTAGGCGACGGCGAAGCGGCTCGTATTTGAAATAAAGACAACGTGCTTAGAAGGACAACGTCTCGAGCTTTATCTATGTAGAGATGATCCGGAAGCGACACGGCGCGTAGCACAGAGCACAGAGTGACACACGCGTCGGCTCCCAGGCTACCGACAGTGGAGGGAAGTCCGCAGCTCCCGGATTGACGCCAGCAGCGTGCGCTTTCGCCTTGATGATGTCCAAATCAACGGACATGAACGTGATGCAACACCCGACGGCACATCCTGACACGATACCGAGTGGCGTATCACACAATCAACCATATTGCTGGTTCACAAGCTCAAGCTTCTCACAGTTATGCAGTTAAATGTTCTAGTGTCTGCTTTCGCGCTGAAGCGAGCGGGAAGCGGGCTGCTTTTCCGCTCAGAGAAGCTCTGCTTGCTGTTCGCTCGTAGCCCTGAGCTGTAAGAGTGGAATATCCACTCTCTCCAAAGGTAAACCATGTTCACGATGTAGCTTTTAACAGTCGGCCCTGTGTTTATGCTGTGGTTACATTCCTGGAAAATACCGTGTAAATGGAAATTGTGTAGAAAGGTACTAAGGGGTCTATGGGAACTAAGGGGGCAGGCACCAGGCTAACAAGATAACCTTCCTCATCTATCCTATAACCTAGTCTACACTCGACAAAACCTGAAAATATGTCTAAATTAAACTTGGTTTCGTCTGCCGCTTTGCCTTGGTGTACTATTTTCATGCCTTTCCTCTTTGGACCCGTGGTAAATACTGTACAGTACTTTTTAATGGAGATGATACGTGGGTTTGCTTACCACCCACTCACCATAGCAGGGGTGTCCAAACTACGGCCCGCGGGCCAACTGCGGCCTGCCATCAATTTTTAATTGGCACGTATCAAAGTCTAACAATATAATGGTCTATGGCCCCACACATAATATTTGCGCTTAACTGTATTGTGAGTGGCCCAGTCCTTCGTATATTTTTCTATATGTGGCCCTCAGGAAAAAAAGTTTGGACACCCTGCACTATAGGTTAAGATGGCTTAGGCTGCCACAGACGAATCTATTCCCAATTTTGCGCCTTAAAATGTACAAGGCGATTCTACGTTTTGGAGTAGTCAAGTTGACTCCAGTGCCACAATCGATTCCAACTCATGGAATCGTTATCGGTAACCGTGTAATTCTGTACTGGGCCGTGGTGAGCCAGTGCTATTTTTTAAACAATCAGGTATTGATAATGGGCTCGACTGTCACCAAAACCGTCTAAATGGCTTCACTAGGTCCACATGACCAGCATGCTAGACCACGAATACGTGAGTTGACACTGTGTAAAAAGAGTCACAATTCTTTAAACGTGCAAAAGTGAAAGTGTGTATACAAAAACCACGTATATGGAGAGCTGACTGGATAAAAGACTTATCCTTTACAACCAACGGTCTATTTCTCAACCCTCCCCACAAACGTAATCCTGCTTCAATCACTCCGATTTTCTTGGCGATGCTATGTTATGAATTACTGTATACCAACAGCTCATATTTACCACATGACATCACGCATCACTTATTCGCATTCTTCAGCTTCCATCACTTGTCCTCCAGTCTGTCAAATCATCTCAATATAAGTGACGTATAGTCCTCCATGTCATCATAATGCTGTGGCATAACATTACAGCCAAAGACCATTGCCATGACTCAAACATCGTACACCGGTTTTAAGCTGTGTATAAAATCACCTTTGGAACAGTTTAAGACCCATAAGGTTTTATTGTTTTAGACCAATATTAGAGGCAGCTCGTGAATGACCAAGTCCTGATGTAGGTTATCTCGGATAGATGCATGAGAATTCCTTTTAGGAGCTGCTCTTTAGGAATTGCCACGTCTAGCATTCCTTCTGATGATGGGCCATCCAACGTGGGGGCGAAACATCAAGGAGAGAGTTGGAATGCTTGACATGGCTATTCCGAAAGAGCAGCTTTTAAGAGCAATTCTCAATTAAGAACGTCAGCAAGGACATGCATATTCAACAATTTATCGTGGACAGCGCTGTGGATTGCACCACACCTTCCTTTCCACAACTGTTGCATAGTTGACGCATGGCATGCAATTAAAAGGCTTCCAATATCTCATATGCCTTTATGCCCTTAGGCCGTACTCTCGATCACCATCCCGCAGGTGATATTGCCAGTTCTCATCTTAGTAACCTGCCATATTCCGCCCTGCACTACTACCCCACACATTACAATCTGTATGTAGGAGAAAACAGGACCATGATTTTTAAACTCAGAAGGTTCCCCATGAGGGCTGACTTTCATTATTGATGAGCGCAATCCAGTTTGCAGAATGAGAGGGTATGTGCTCACTGTCGTGTCGTTGGACAAACACAGTTTAGGGATAGGATATGGAGAAGCCAAAACTGCATCATTCCATCATGATACAAGCGCCACCCACAATCGGAGTGTACCAAATCAACCAGCGGCCTCTTACAAAAACAAAGTTCCCCTGTATAGCCTGAACAGACTGTAGGGTAAAGTGTTGTTAGTGAGTACCTATGAAGGCCACCACAGCACAATAGGGGGTGGGTGACCTCCACGATGCGTTAGTTGCCTGTGTCTCCCTAGTGAATATGTTTACACATTGCACCAGGTATTGATTTGAGCGTAAGCCGACCTTAGGAAGGCCCTAGACCAGTTTATTTGTTTATATAATTTAAATACTGGGGGTCAAGGTAGAAGCGTTCACGTCGCGATCCCTGTCAGTTAGTACTTGGTATTGCCTGCGAATTCTACCAAACACTTCAAGGCCGAGCTGAAAGAAAACGATGTCCAGAGGCTGACCATCGTGCTTCGAAGAATTGCAATGAAGAATATTTAAATACTCCAACTTAATTGCGAATAACGCAGCGCAAGTCTCGCTTAGCACACGTGAACCGAACACAGCGGCTGCTTGTCCTCTAATCGACCGTCTTCCTCCCGACAGAGCGGAGGAATGCCTCTGCTGTCGCACGAGAGCGCGTTTGTGCACATCCTGGGTGTCTGCTGGAGTCTACTGAGTTTCCAGCGCTGGTTTTGAACATGTTTACTTGCGATGAGTTTGCGATAAAGTGAAACACCTTTGTGAAAAGCTAGTATAAATGATCAGTTGTGTTAAAACGAAACTGCGCCAGGTGAATTTGCCATATATGAGGAATTATTGTACCTGGTGGATTCTGTAAATATCACCGTTAGGAAGACAAAGGCGGCCGGGCGTGCTGCTGGCCACTCACCCACCCACCCAATCGTGTGTCGTGTTGGCCTTTATAGGTGCTCACTAACAGCGCTGACCCTACAGTCTGTTGTGGCTATACAGAGGATCTATTAGCTTTGGTGTCACAACCTCCGACATGCATCCAAAAATGGATTTATTGAAAATGTGATTTTTATATTTGGATGCAGCACCTTAAAAGCCTCCAGATGCATAGTTTCTGAGTCATGGATTCAAAAAGAGAAAAAATAATTAAAATGTTTAACTCTAACACAGACCTGACTATGCGTGTACCAAGTCCAGCAATTTTGGAACATATATACGGTAACCTTTGATGCCACACTTTAAATGTACATCTACAATTTGACAATAAAATAAGTAATTAGTCTTTTCATGTATGCCTGTTAAGTTGGACAGCCGTGAGCAGTTTATGGACTCCATTATTAGCTACGATGCTCGAGGTAATGTAATATAACTGAAAAAGGTAGCCTCTATTGGGGTATTCTAAAAATAGTTGAACTTAATAGGTTAAGAGAGCTGAATTCATGGTTTAAAACTTTCAATTCGAAAATGACATTTGTCTGAGTGGTCGAGTACTCAGGTCCCTAAATGCCATTTTCAAAGCACTTCACAGCACCAGTGAATTATTCTGCCCCTGTATTCTCTGTTGGGCTGTCAAGCAAAAATTAGAACAAAGCTCTGGGCAGAGAGGATAATGTGGCTGCAGCTCAGATATGAAGTTGGTAAGAGCGGACAGGTAAGTAAGTACTCCTACCAAGGTATATAATAATGATGTATAGCCCTTTGTCAATCCACTGCTACATGAGGCTTGCCCACACTGTCAGTTATGGGGGGGGGTTAACCATACTTAACCTTGATGATCAATATTGGTTGGTTATGTGTGCGGGCTCAGTAATGGTTCAGATAACACCCTCCACTGATGTTACCTGTGGCCAGGAATAGAACTCAGGTCGCGAAGTGCATGGTGCAGTACATGCACCACTAGACCACCATTCTCCTACACCCATATGAACATTAGTAAACCATGTGGCCATTCATTCACTTGTGTTCACGTGGCCAGGCTGCTGCACGGGAACTGTGCCCCAGGCAAAGCTGTGGGTGTCTCCCCTGTGTCTGTATGTCCTCTCGACAGCTGCCCTGCATCTTTCCACATCACTGAGCTGCCTCACCCCTATACCCAATCCCATTGAGTAACGAGAAGCCCCAGCTCCCCTCGCAAACATCTCCTGATAATCCACATTCAATTCCAGAACCCAGACTGAGTTGCCACATCCTCCTATAGTATCTCCAGAAGTTGCATACAGCGTACTTTCCCACTGTCCTTTAGTCTCCAGATCTCTGGTGCCCTGACAGAGTCTCCAGAATTCCTCATCAAATTTACACGGTCTCTTATCTAGTTTCATTTCCTACTATATTCAAACCACTATTGTATTCATAAATGTATTAATTCAACAGTAACATTGCACATATCCTCAGTGATGAGAATAATCTCCCCCTACCAGCCTTCCCCTTCATTCACCAAACCAATAGCAATTTTCTGCCATGCCCCTTCTAAGCAGGCCAAAGGGCTACACAGCAACAGAACCTGAAACACGGCATCTCATTATTAGACATTACCAAATCAATTAGAACACTTAGTTCGTGTGCACTGACCGTGTTGTTTTAAAGAGCAACATTTGTAGTTATTGGCTATGGCGATATTTTTCTAAATTAAGGGTGTAACAATAAGTAGCAGAACAATGATAATGAGAAGTGGCCACACGTAAGATTAGATTTTGAATTCTGATTGAATTGACAATTTTATCCGCATAGTTTTGGATACCAACACACTGCATGACGGTGTCGTAATAATACGAGTAAAAATATATGGATAATAAAATAATCATGAAACATTCCCTTCAAAAAATGGGTGGCTATTATTAATGTTGTTAGGTGACTGATTTGTTAGCAGCTGTCCAACAGCTTAATACACTGACTCTCCACACACAAGGGATTCGGGCTCATACGTGCATCGCTAATAGCTCATTGTAAGATGGTTTCATAAATCATAGCCACTGCCTGTGCACGTGGTCTAACACACGAGTTGAAGGAAATGACCAAACATAAACATAACATTTGACCAAGTAACATTTTACAATATTTTAATTGTCAATTGAACATCTCTAATATATCCAGGCAAACAAATACAATATTAATAGAATCCTGTCAACGTGCGAGAAGGCCTCTTTTTACCATATTAATAGTCGTAATTCACTGTGAGTGGTGTTGATACAGACTTTACAGCTCCATCTTCCTATGGCAGACACATGTTCATCCGTAGGGAAAACCAATGTTGATTTCCAACCAAACGGTACTCATCTGATGCTGCTCACATCGTTAACCCGAGAGAATAGGGGCTGGATAGCTTGTTCTCTCCGTGTCCGTGTAGGTTTTCGCCAGGTACTCCGATTTCCTCCCAAAGTCCAAAATACATGCTGCCCTAGATAATTGTCCCGACTAAATTCCCCCCAGGTGCCCTGAGATGTCGTAACTTGCTTACACCTCATTGCTGGACAACTGTTAAAAAGAGCTACATATCTCAAACTTACTGACTGATCGGTAGCCAGCCACAATACAAATTGAGCTGTTTCCACACCTTCAGCACATGACTGTGCTCAATTGAATGTTATATCATTCTTTTATTTAATTTAGAAATGGCACCTATATATGAAAATGCCATTTAACTGGGTTATCTGCGTTTGGCTGTTGAAGCAAAACATGGAAAATCTTATACAAAGTGGAAGGTTTTTTTGCACCGAATATTACGCCAGTTGCCAAACATGCCTATCGGTATTTAGCATCTGCTGTAATGAGATACGTTTGTGGCAGACTGGTACCTTCTTCATCCAAGTGTTTTATTCTGTAATCAGGCGCTCACACATTACTGTGCTGCACATGTTGCATAATGCATGTGCTGCAAGAATCAATGCTCCAATTAGTGATAAACCGATATCACCAAAGCCAGATTCCTCAAGTAACAAATATAAGAAGGTTGCTAAATCCTCTTTTTAATTTATTTATTGATGCGTGTTCTTACTGTTACTTACATATAAAAGCATTTTAATTGTTGATGATGATTAACAGTACGTTACTTGGCTTATAAAGAACTGTATTTGCACGTTATGATAATTTCCATAAAATACTTCATAAGGCATCCCATTAAATATGTATACCGTGTGGTCTGGAGTAAGATAACGTTCTTTGTATGTTATATCACATTATAGCAGAGTCGTGATTTCTCATAGTATTCACACGCTTTTAATTAAAACTATATATTGCCACAGCTAGTGGCAAGCTTTCATCTGCAATCAATTCGGTGGCAGATCCATGGGGCATCTAACCTGAAGGAGTTGAGACACTCCTTAATCATCTCTTCAATCCGCTCAGCAATGCCTATGAGCTCATGTGTGAACTAATTCCTAGGTATATATCAATCTACCAGATGCTACATCATATTTTCTAGTTCTAAACCACGTGTATGACAAATCTTCAAATTTGTTGGGCATCTGGTTAATGATTAAATCACTTCTACCAGCATTCAATCACCCACTATTGTTTGCACCATGCATAATGCAAACATTGACTGTCCTAGGTCAATAAATGCAGCACATTAATGTAACACCCATTAAATCTCAAATGTCAAGCGCAACTATGCAGGCCTATTGTGTGTCCCACATTAAGCCAAGCTTGAGAAGTGGATGGTACCATAATGACACACTATACTATGTCCTTACTACTGAAATCTTCGGTACCATTATATGGCAATGTAATCCCAATGGAAAGGCGCACACGAGATTAAACGCTGGGGATTCATGAGACTCTGATCTCAGTCTTGGAGTGTGCCATCCTGACAGAATGAACTGAAATATTCTACTGCCAAAGGAACTGTGAAATTCTTGAAACCAAACTTGAATACTGGGATATTAAATATAAGAGGAACTATAATAAGCCAATCAAAGCAAGTTATGTCTTGGCACCAACTACACGTTTGAAAATGATACCGCCTGCATATTTTACAACTGTGTTGTCCTACATTTTGGGTAAGGGTTCATTACATACAATTTGTTTACATTCAACTATTGAGAAAAGAAATCAAAACGACACAAATTTCCTTACGTAAAGGAATTTTTGAATAACTAATTATTTTCAGGTAATTTTTAGCATTTGCTATTTTTAATAATGAAATACACTGTTTAGAAGCAAGTAAGTGCATCAAACTGAATACTTTATATTCCCTTTGAGTGTAGACATCGTCAATGTCTTTGTTCATCATTTGAAAGGAAGCTAAGTAGGGCATTCAATAAATATTAGCAACACTGCCAATCACATTGCATTATAATCATCATCATTGTCGTAATATTTAATAAGGTCAATAATTAATAAAGTGATCATAATAATCTTTGAAATTACTCTTATCACCATCAACAGCAGCAGTGTACACATTTTCACAATCTTCATCATTATTGTCATAATTGTGGCATCCTCGGAAATCATTACTAAATCATCATCATCATCACATTCAGACTCACTATTAATTTCAACAGCATCATCAGCACGTCTGATCATCTTCGTTGATGGTTGCTCTTCAAAGCTGTACTTTCAGGATAGCCTTGTCGAGCGTTCTCTCTCTCTCACTCGCGACGTTTCGCCTCCCACATTGGAAGGATTCTTTGAAGAGCAACCATCACGAATCGAGCCGTAAAAACCTACATCAGTTAATCTTTGTTATCGTCATAATCTACACCACCAATCTCATTATCTTTGTCACCAGCACTGCAATAACCTTCACATAACATCAGGACAAGTGGGTCGGGGGATTGGGCCTCTTTCTCCCAAGGCTGTTTTGGTATTGGCTACCCGGACGCTCGGATCACAAACTTCTGTGATTAATGGCTCCATCGAGTGACAACGCATCAGTCTCGCACACGCACATGCTGTTGAAAAGTCAGATCGGTTGTAGAGTCTGATCTAAATCTCACCTTGCCTGTTTTTCTTTAAGAGAATGCAGGTATTTCTAGACGCATCTACGATTCACTGGTGTAATGTCAAATCCGCAAAAAAGATCATAATTTGTCGGATTGTTTTGCAGAATGGGGTTCCACCCATTCTTGCTAGTACGAGCAAGTATGGAGGGGGAAGGGTAGTGAAGACAACTGGTTCTATGGAGACAAAATGAGATGGCGTGAATGAGAGGCTAGAGAAATCATTATTATGTATAAGAACATATCATAGCCAATTTTGGTTGAGTATTTTTGTAAGTGTAATAAGTACAGTTGGCTTTGTAATTCATTGCAAGAGTCACGTACTTATGGACTTGATTTGATAAAGTACACTGAGCAGTCCAGCACTGCAAACTGGGTTTTAAGTGGCTTCACAGCGTCACTGCAGCCCTATTTTAATGTCTCGGCACATACCGTAACAACTGTGAAGCCAAATAATACTCTACGACAGGGGTGTCCAAACTACGGCCCGCGGGCCAATTGCGGCCCGCCATCCATTTTTAATTGGCACGTATCAAAGTCTAAAAATATAATGGTCTATGGCCC
>JAZEWU010000012.1:5792842-5814079 GCA_036362915.1 Geotria australis
GCACTTCGAAGAATCGCAAAGAAGAAGATAATAATAATTACAATTTCTAACGCGCGCACATTCGTTACAGTACCACCACTGTGTAAAGGCAGCATTGAGTTTGAAGGCCACTGATATGATACTCCACTATTCACATGAGCTTTCCTAAATAGCTTCAAATAAGGATTTCACATACATTACCCACATTGTACATACACGTTCATGCACAATAAGCATGCAAACCCATTTAAAGCACTCCAAGTGATTTAGGCAGGGTCATTACAATTCCACACATTATGTATTGTGAAGAGTTAAAATGTGGGTATATTAGTATTCATGCATTTTTCAATTATGATATTGTCCACACCACTGACTCAAAACGAAATCTCACACGCATGCCGTATGCTTACCATGTCCACGTCAACATTGCCTAAACAAATATTCCCCTATTCCCGTGATGTCCCGTATCGCTATACCAAATAGTAGGCTTATTTTGAAGCTCCTAACGTTACAAAACAGACACACTGATGTCACACTGAAAAAAAGAGGGCTGCAAAGAGCCTTCAGTCTGTGTACTTATAATATTCACGTTAAAATGCTTGACCTTCACCCGTGACTACATACAAGAACATTATGTAAATACACATAAAGTACACAAACATTCAAGGACCAAACACGCTTCTGGCAAATAAGGAAGTTGCCTGCTGTGGCATTTTCTAGAATATCACCTCGGGGTCAGACTGGCAAAATAGAAATAAAACCTGAACTTGCAAACGTGATGAAATGATGTGCAACAATGACCTGTAAACGTCACCTCTGGTCTTGCTAAAGCTGGTTAAAGTCTAACATATAGAGTCCTTACACTGAACACACCACGTAACCAAACTAAATATGACTACACACGTAATTTATGCAAAATCATTCATATTCGGCATATCCCAATTAATTCCGCAAGTGTTTGATGATGCTTTATTTGTAGTGCATCACAGACACGACATCAAAATGGAGGAGTGAATTTTCTTTCAAATATAAAATATGCGACTAGGCCTTCAGCTTTTGTTTCATGACAAACAAGATGCAGTTATTTCGCAAATGAAAGCTGCCATATTAATAAAGCCATGCCGCCTCACACATATGTCAGGAGACAATACAGACTGCACAGTCTATATATATTTTATTGAATTTTGGTAATGGCCACAAGTATTATACTGTATAAGCTAGCTTGCCAAATTGTGGTCACAGGATTAATCATTACATTCTGAGGCTGATAATGCTTTATTTTTCTTGGGTCCAGAAAGGTCTTTAAAAAAAATATTCTATAAAGTCGATTTACAACTATATAATTTCCATAGCTGTGCGTCTACATACAGATATCTAGATCTGAAGATCGAATAACCACTTGACAGTAGGGAGAATGACGACAGAAAGGTTTAATGGCAAACAAACTGAATAACAAGCTAGTTAAAAAATCACCACGTAGTAAATAACTGTCACTGACAGGAAAAATAGAATTACATTATGGCTGACGGGCCCTCAGATTTAGTCTTAAAATACTTAAAAATATGGGTGCTGTTGGGCTGATTACATTAATACACAGCAGCAGAGGGTTAGGACTACTGATAGATCAAGCAGAGATTATAAAATAAAAGTGATTCTTCAGCGTTTAAAGAAGAATGTGTAAGGCATTTCAGAAGTTAATAATATGCAGAATAATTCACTGAAGTGTAATTAGATTTCAGAAGGCACCCCTAAATGTGGAGCTGTGGAAAGCCAGGAAATGTTTACTGCAAATAATTGCAAATCTTTAAACGAATATGCTGTATGTTTAGAACCATATATTGGTCATTAGGCTATACATCGTATCACGTAAAGCATGCAATGACATGCACACATGCACCTGTATTGGTGTCCCTACAAAAACATCAGCTGATGCTATATTTACACACTATCTAAATTAAAAAACAACGCTTATGAACTGTCACTCAAAACACTATATTACCCAGATGCACTTGTTGTTTTTTTCTGGATGCCCCAATTTCCTCCCACGTGTAAACAGTAACTAATGGGCTGATAACACCTTTATCCATAGAAAACCACACAGCTTGGACAATTGTTGGTGCCAGTTCATTGCCTGACTGGTGCCATCCCACTCATCTGTGGTTAATCCTCGGGCCTCTGATTCGCCCTCGATACTCGAGAGTGAACGAATATCGTGCGGCATGTTACATATTGAAATTATTATTCTCGCCAAAATATGGTTTAGTCCTACGCCCGGCTCTCTCTCCCACAGGTTACGCACCAGAACCAGGTGCATGTGCTCCTCTTGACCTCGTGTGGACCTCGTCCGCTGCGGTCCTTTTGGGACCATCGAGTGGGTCACACCCGTCCACTCTGCTTGCACGTTTGCTTAATCGGCGGCGCCAGAACATCCGCCCCTCTAGTTCAATCCCACACACTCGTCAGCCCGATGGCATCCAACACACGTGAAACGAATCCTTTTTCTCTCACTTGATCCCCATCCGTTTCATAGCAACCAAAATTGCGGTGCCATCCGTGCAATGTTTATACAGTGAAGTTACAGTATGGCAGATCATGACAATCATGGTGTAAATACAGCACCATGCTATGAGTATAATCGGCATATTTTGACATACTGCGAATCGCAATAACACGGGAAATTGAGGGCGTCCACAACGCTTGATAATTCTAGCTAGTCAAGTACTGTCTCAGCACCACACAGCTTGGCTTGTAGGGGCTGTTACAGAATAAAGTGCACTTTTACAATGGTGTTCTTTAAAAGTCTGATAAATCATAACAATTCAATACTGGCCAGCCCTGAATTGGAGATTTTACATCACCACCTTTGTGGCATGCATTTGTCAATTTCAAATCGTTAGGCTCAAGGTTTAGAGGAATTGACAGGTTTTACAAGATGCCATCTGAGGATTGCAATAGAGTTTAATGTGACATTTCATAATAATATTTGGAATTCATCAGGGTCAACTTAATTAGAACTATTTAGTGATGCTTTAACAAATTCCTGAAGACTGAAAAAATCAAACAGAAGGGACGTTGGAGAGTATTGAACCTCAATGCGAATGGCTCCGTAAACTAATAGTAGAAGAATACAGACGATTATAAGGAAAGCCATTTCCCACTTCAACAGAGTGGCACTTTAAGGCATGCAGAATGTCTTTTTCGCCTACAGAGTTGCCATTAGTGCCAAAAAATTAGCTGAAAGAGACCTTTGTGAGAATGACATCAAGGACAATAGCATTGTCATTGATGACCTTTTGACCTTGACATTGTTAATTATTGACGAGTTCCGTTATTTGGACACAATAACGTTTCCCCTCGAGTGCAGCTGACAAACGTGCAGCTGCTTTATCCTACACAATCTGCGCCGTATAAACATTGCCACACGATGCGATGGAGGGGAAAACGAGTCCCGCTGTGCGTGCTGTTGGGCAAGTCCACCGGGGCTCGCTGGTTCGTTGTATGGTAAGTGCTGTGTCTGCTCGCTCGTTTTCTCCAACATATCAACGGGTGCACTACACTTACACACTTTTTTTCACATGACCTAAACTCATAAACAGAGCTTCACTATAGATCATCAGTGTCAATTGTTTAATTTAGATTGGCGTTGTTTCCCCCTCATGTCTGTCTCTGTCTTCCTGTCTCTGTGTCCCTATGTCTCCCCCTGTTCCTCACTCTCCCTCCCTGTATCCCTCCGTGTTTGTCTTTAAGAAAGTGACGGCCATCTTAGGGGACGCTGGAAGATTTTTGCCGCTCTTAAGATTGACAGTTTCACGACCTTTCAGTGTATTCAAAGCAGCCTTAATCATTCATTCATTCATTCATTTTCAGAAACCGCTTAATCCTATACAGGGTCGCGGTGAGCCGGAGCCTATCCCGGCAGACACAGGGCGCAAGGCAGGGGAACACCAAGGATGGGACGCCAGTCCATCGCAGGGCGCCTGGGGAAATTTAGTCAGTACGCCAATTAACCTGGCAGCATGTCTTTGGACGGTGGGAGGAAACCGGAGTGCCCGGCGAAAACCCACGCGGACACGGGGAGAACATGCAAACTCCACACAGAAAGGCACCCCGAGCCGAGATTCGAACCCGGGACCTTCTTGCTGTGAGGCGGAAGCGCTACCCACTACGCCACCGTGCCGCCCAGCAGCCTTATCGTTTATGTTTTGTTGCCTTGGTTTTTATTAGTTGTTTTTTTCTGTCGTTGTTGACGTGCCGTTCTCTCCGCGGCCCTTGTGCAGTGCTTTGTGACCCTCGGGTGAAAGGCGCTCTATAAATTATTATTATTATTATGGGTGTTTGTGATCACAGCACACAGAGGTTATGCCTCGCCTTAAGAACGATTATTCAGATTCACATACATTTTTTACTCTTTTTGCTCCAATGTTGAGCATGGCCGCCCAAAAAATTCAGGATGCAAAGCATCCTAAGAATGCTGTGTCACAGTAGGATATTTGGCAGTCGTGAAAAGGTCATAGTCAGTACAAGTTGCCAAAGTTAAGTGGCTATTATTACACAGATGCAGTTGCGGGAAACAAAAAATAATAATATAGATGGGCCACTTAATGTGAGTTATGATTACATTGATTCATTAAGGGAATGGGAGATGCAATAACGGGAAAATAAACAACTTGTTTAAATAAGAAAATGTAAAATTCAGGCAAAGATATGTCAAAACATAGCCTCGTCATGAACATTATTTTTACTAAAAGTGGCAAACATGCTCAAGGGCATAGGAAGATGCGTGTTATTACAATAATTAAAATGGATGGAGAGATGAACACAACGATCACAGTAAAGCGACAATCCATAATATTGATTGTAATAATAAGAGAATGTTGTTTTACTGTGAAACACTTTACTGAAAGGATGAATGTATTGTAAACAGTAGCAAATCTGAGGATCTAATGAGGGGATAAGTTCGACAGTATTGTAGCCACCCAAACAAATAGAAATACTCATGACATTTCCTACGTATAGCATAAATCAAGAAAAAAAACACCTGCACAATTATAGATCTGAACAGCTGACATTTGAATATTAATTCATGATAACTTTTTTTCCTGTCATGACTGTAAATATCAAAGTGTGATTTTACGGACAGAAAGACATAAAACAATTTCTCAATAAAAAAAAATGTCCATGGTGATGACATTAATCAAAGCCAAGTGTTCATCCAAGGGAAAACCATCCAAGGTACATCTCTTGGAGGCATACGGCTGAAAATAGTGTGGCACTATAGATGTAAGTGGCTTAGAGGCACAATGCTAGGACGTAACGAAGCATCCTTTTCAGTTTGTACAACTGGAATGCAGAAATAATAAAACAAGTGATACAAAATATAATCAAAATTCTTATTGTATTCAATCAAACCAAGCACTCTTATAATGCAGCATAATAAGTATTTGTATATAGTCATGCTTACAGAAATATAACGACCACATTTACTGGGTGCAGCTGATTGTCCAAACGTGATTGTAATTGAGTTTGCTGCAGTGATGTTTGGCTCCAGGTTGATATAAGACTATTGCGCTGACATGTTAATTTCCTTCATTTTACGCAATTCTCAGTGAAATTATGTCTTGCTGGTGAAGTATGCACAAAGCAGTAAATATTTTCAGGCCAGTGGCATCCTTGACAATATTAAAATGTATGTGTATATTCACACACACGCGAACTTTGTTTTGTAATCTTACATGCAATTGTTTTTGTGAACATAATCGGTAGCAAGCATTGTTGCTGAAGCCCATTGGCACAACATAAATACATGAACAGTACTGGCTATGACGACATGCAAGAGCACCACAGGCTATGATGACACGCTAGATCGCCACAAATGTAGAATTGTCTGTTATAATAACTGCCCATAAGGGGTAATTCTGGAAAAGTTGAAGATTGTCAACATCAAGTCCTGACACTATAAGTTACTTTAATGGTTTCCAGGCTGGAGAAGGTTTCAATGCCGCAAGCATGTGGACAAAACAAAACATGAATAGTCGAGATACAAACATCTTTAGGTACAGCAAGTCTCATATCTAAACAGTTATCCAACTTAGATTGATGGCATTGATACAAACATGCATGAAGGTGACACGGCCCAGCAGGAGGACATATTCGCTAGTTTGAGAGGATGACTGTTCGAATCTGGTGGCCGCCCTGAACACTACAGCCATGCTGTCTGCTTCACAGTGAACGCTAACTATCCTGTGTCATTATTCAAAAGAAGTTGTCCATTATGGGCTCGTGCAACGGTTCAAATTTGACAATTTAAAAAACGTATACCTGGAGATTTCTTAATTGAGATGACGCACGCAGCAAAATCGCTCATTACTATGAGACGACTGGAGACTGTGAAACAAGTACATCGTGATTGCCTTGCGTCATGAGAATTGTGTGAATACCAAAGGCACTAAATCGTTGTTGTTGTTATTATTACTAAGTGAATTGCAAAAACAAAACAATAACTGCAAAGGTGAACTCTAAAGATAAACATGAGCAAAATAAAAGTTGTGGCCAGCAAGACGTCAAAGCCAACCAGCAATGTTGTTTGAGGAACACTGCTTGGGGGTTGAAAATAAAACTGAATCTTGTACGTATGAGGACCACTGCCTGAATTGGGTATTTACAGTGATCAAAGCAAAATAAACTCCTTTAGAGGTAAATTCTATCAAATAGCAAAACATATTGTGCGAGACTTATTCCTTTTTATCTATGTATGGATCAAAACTCGGTCAACGTTAATAAATGTTACAAAAAACCCCAACCAATCCTCCAATGGAATACATCAATACAGTACTTGTCCCTGACATAAACGCCACCGGACATGAAATGAAGCACACAGGTTAGGGATTAAACAAGAGTCCATGACAGTAATGTTATTCATAAACAAATGTGTTTTGGCAGAATGTGTTACTCACAGAAATTTCAACAGATTTACAACAATTTATAATTAAATAACGACCAAAGGGAAAACAGATGACAGCACAATCAAACAGTCGCTGAAGTTATGCGTCTAAGACATGCGTAAATGGGAAAGAACTTGGTTGTAACATACCACTGGCATTGGCCCAAGTGTGCAGGCCCAATATTGAGCAGCACATTAAATGTCTCATACTGTTGTGTTTTTTTAACGTGTGGGAGGAAGCCGGAGAACCCGGAGGAAAGCCATGCATATTGGTGTATGCTTTCACGGCTCGATGTACGAGAATTTCTCTAAAGAGCTGTTCTTTTGGGATAGCCGTGTCATGCGTGTTTTCCCTCTCTCCCTGAATATGCCCCCAATGTGAAATATCGCAAATGAGAGAAATTCTCAATAGTGGTTTCATCAAAGTTGCTTACAGCAGAGCCAAGTGAAACACTGATTTACCTGTGTGTTAACAGAGATTTATATGAACAGCGTGTACAACAACCAAAGATGAAAGTAAGCCGGTATGTTCTACGGCATACCGGTAGGAAAGCGGGCAAAGCATTTAGTAGTATACATCTGGGAAGGGAGTTTGCGATATGACCGTACCAGTAAGATATGTAGGTTATTTTTTACCCTGACAACAACATTGTTTTCAGTCATGATATTACATTTAAATTGCACCATTTAACGTCAGATGTGGGTATTCCAGTTCGACAGACTAGCGTGGTGCCTGTCAAGTGTATTCCACGTGACACCAACCCGCTGCATTTTAAATTATTTTAATTCTGCTCGTTGCAATCATCATTATTCTTCTCCCCTACCTATGGGGTAATTTCCCATGGAAGGTGTCATAATGGGACATACAATTAGCACAGTCTGGGTGGTTAAGTAGCAAGGAGCCATTAATTCCTTGACCACATCTGGGTATCAATTGTGCATGTGAAAAAATACTTTGGAAACTTCATGGGTACCACCTTATGGCTGCATCCTCTGCCTCTCTGCGCTTCCCTAGCACCTCTGAGTCGTTCTCTCGTTGAATGAATACCTTCGACACTGAATGAATATGTGCGCGTTAGAAATGTAAAATTATTTTTATTATTATAAGATCTCTCCAACTGTATGCTCACGAATGGACATTAAATATTGTTTATACCAGTCGGCAACACGACCAGTCTTTATGGGCAGCTTAATGGGCAGGGAATGGCTTCAAATTATAGACACTTTTACCCACGTTTTCCTGCAATCATGGAAATGTTGAATGGCACTGAACATCTGGATCGAAACACATAAGGTAGGAAAGACAGTTCAGAGGCAGCCCTGATTGTTGATGGCACATGCCCCATACAAGTAAATGAAACAAAAGCAGAAACACATATGTGGACAGGCTTAGTGAAGCTGTAATGGGCAAACAAATATAATTCACATTGGCATACATCTGTGCAAATAACAGACATTTATGCACAACCATAATCAGCAACCATAATCAGACACGTAAGTACACACACGTTTGCATACGACAGCCTCATAGCATTGGGGGGCTGGAAGAGGAACAGCCCCCCGCCATCTTCTCCTGCGGAAAGATGGCTGTCACAACCTATACTCATATAAGTAGGGGTAAGAACTAGAGCAGAATGCACAGTAGACACAATCCGATCGTATCGTTGCCCATTCTGTTTAGTATTTAACAATTGGTTAAAGTATATTTAACAATGACTGTGTCCTGCACCCGGTCCCCCTGAGACTGACCCCTCCCTTTAGACATGGCAAATATGCAAGGTTCGCATGTTTTATATGTGACAATAAAGACATATTTCCCATGTAATATTATTAACAGATATATTTTGCCAAAAACGTGACCTGAGTTTGCAGGTTTGGTTTGCGCAATCACCACAACCACTCTCTATTCATGTTCAGTACACAAGCACTTTTATTCTGAATCGCACTGATTTAAACCACTCCAGTGATTAATTGCATCAGGCTGAGTCAACCTGGAGGAGGCTCATGCTAAATTGGGATACCATTTTACCACTGGCATTGTGCAGAACAGGAATGTTATCTGGGTTCCCTGGATTACACATACATGTAGTATGCGTACAATATTCTAGATTTAGTTGACTTTGGTCAGGTAAGTGAGGGGTCAGAGCACCAATGATAATCCTGAATTCGAATCTGAGTAAATTGAGTTCCTAAGTGTAGTGATTTTATTGCTCTCAGTCACCCATAACTGCCCAAAAATCATCATATAATAAATCTGGTTTTGCACTTCATGTGCTTAAATTCCATATCTGAGAGTTAAAGGTATAGGTTTGAGAGTCATCTGATGGATTATTTTCTCTTTAGTAAAGCATATGTGCCACTAGTGTTTAGATAAAAATGTTACTTGAAGGGATTTCAGAAGCTGTTCTGAGAAAAGCTCTGTCTGCAGGGCATTTTCTAACGCACCGCTCAAAGAACATTGCAGTGCGTGTCTCATCTCTCGATGCGTTTTTGATAGCACAATTACAATAACATTGTGAAAGAGAGAAGTATTTGTGCACTTGGTATACGAATATACACTCTCAAGTATATATTTTGCTTCCTTGCAATTACCCTTGTTGGCATGTTTCTTAACTGTCAGATGCTTAGTGGTATATGTGTTATTTTATTTCGCTAACTCTCAACACCTTGATTATGTTTATAATTCTGAATTATTCATTAAAATATTGCTTTGTTAAAATGCATGATGTCCCTTGTCATTAAAGGTTTTAAAAAATGCATAAGTGAAATATAATATCTAATTATTTGATGAGGTAAAAATATGTCCTAGATTATTGTATTGTAAAGCAATGCCCACGTGTGAAGCCAAAGAGCAGCACAAACAGCATTGACTGGGTTGGCTTGATGTGGTAACATAAATTGCAATTCTCAAAGTAGTGAGGAGTGAATGTTACAACACACGGAAGATTGAGAGTGCAATTTTGAATTTTACGTTTTCATTTATATTTTCTCACTGTAGTTTTTTTTCTCATTTGGGTAAAAACATTGTTTAATTTTTGGTAGAAGAATTTAGAAAAGTGTAACATTTCCCCAAAGTCATGCGAAACGTGCTGAAATCTGCAATGCAATGGCAAATATTTAAAATATTTTTTTGCCGCATCCATTCAGAACACATTTTGTAAATAACACATGGTACATAATTTACGTGCCTTATATTTTATGTTAATGTACACATAGTTGCAAATATATAGGGTTATCCATTTATGTTCTCAACTTTAACTAGAGACATTAATAACAAAGTAAAAAACCATGTCGGTGTTATTTTCAGCTTGGAATGAATTTTCTATTTACAAGTTCTCCCGATCAGCAAAACCACCCAATGCCAGCACCACGCTGCAATGTCTCCAGAATCCACTAATCCCATGACCTTGCTGAAACTGCCACAAATGCCTTCATTAAGTCCTGCATTGGTGATTTAAATACTCTTTCCTTTCTCAACTCAAATGGAACCAAATAATGACAATTTCACTAATACACACGTCTGTACATGAGTCATCAGTTAAACTCGTAAAATTAAATCATTAACAGTGAACTAATTATAAAACTATAATTGTCTGCACTAGCCCGCTCACTATTGTAATATTTGTCCTTATGCTTCCGATGTCTGTTATTCATTCCTTCCATTTCGAAACGCATCATATTTCCTATTGGAGAGCAAAGCTGATATTTCGTTTATTCAATGAAGACCTCCATCAACTGGAAAAATATCTACAGCGCAAAACAAAACACTATCAAATAATAAAATGTAGTAACATCTACCACGCTTCATAGAATAATGTGCACATTCCACTAAAATGTGCAACACAGCTGGCAAACGTGCCATCCATCACAGCATTGTTGGAAGACAGGAAAAGAGAAATGTAGTCAACAGGATAGTTAAAGGTCAGTAAATCATCTCAGCTACCTGGAAACAATCACACTTGGCATTGCAGAGTTTGAAGGACTCATGTGAACCACATATACTCCATTTCTTACTCTCAACATTATCTTAAGTAGAGTGCTGTGACAATGACGGTTTAATCATACTTGATTAAACCAATTTAGCAATGATTAAAATCTAAATTTCTGAACAGCATTCTTTACAAGCATTCTTTACAAGCTAGGGAATATATATTCTCGCTTGGGTTTTGGCTTTGGGTAAACAAGGAGGAGATTTCATGCATATCCATGGTTTCCGTGACCATTGCCAACATGTTTATCCTCAAAATCATATGCTTTTGTTTAATAAATCATATTACCTGCTATGAAATACGTACGGCTCATTGATCTGGACATTTAAAGAAAATTGAGAGGGAGCACGGAATATGGAAAGTGTGGAAAACAAGAAATTGTTCAAAGGAGCTTTGAGGTATACGTGCTTGGAATTGAGAAAGATAGAGATTGAAAGATCGAGATACAGAAAGAGGAACATATGGATTCTAGAACGTACACAGTTTAAACATCTTGTTGTATTTTAACGAGGTGTTTTGTGATTTATATTCCCCTTCTTTACCAACAGTTTAACCATAATCATACAAAGCTTAATACAAAAATGAGTACAAATCTGAAGGAAAACAACAGCAGTTACAATAGACGTCCAATAGATGACCATCATCATTGTCAGAAACCGCTTAATCCTGTACAGGGTCGCGGTGAGCCGGAGCCTACCTCGGCAGACACAGGGCGGAAGGCAGGACTATACCCAGGATGGGACGCCAGTCCATCCGATAGATGTTTATTATTACATAATAGAGCCCACAACACACGAAGATCCTGTACTGTAAACCTAACTTATTTCCGTATAATGGGAGGAGGGCTGGATCGCTACCGTCTGTCAGAGGTCCGAGAGCTCCCCATACAAGCCATGCTATCACGGCACCATCAATGGAGATTCTGCTCGATGGTGAAATACATCCGCATATTTGTGGAAAGTTTCTGGTGTCATTAGCTCCACTCTAACCCAGCCCAAATCCCGCTCATCTTGGGCCATGATGTAAGTGTGGAATGAGTACTGTTGTCGGTGCCAAATAGCACCGATGTGATTTGAAAATTACTATGTTTGGGCTACGTAAAAAAACCCATCAGAATATGTTAGAATGATGGCCAACATAGCTACAATAATCTGACCTTCACTCTTTGAGGTCATTTAACACTTTTCTGTGTTGGCTAGATAGGTTTCATAAGGAGGAATTTCCTCATATTGTTCCAGCTGAGATGACATTCCACCTAATTTACCGCAGCGCGTTCATTTCACATGCGGCGGGAAATTAATGTGCCTGCGAATATTTTAACCGCTTTTATTAAGTGCCGCGTGACAGTCCCTTAACCACTCTCTTCAACCAAAGAAGAAATGCACGTCTTCACAAGGGATACAGCCTCTCATATTTACATTTCGCCTTTCATCACAGCAATCAATCTGCGTACCTGAAGACGCGGTTTGGAGCAATGTCGCTGTATGCGATATTGTTGAAGAAAACCTCCAGCTCTTGATCGTTGTCAAAATCAGCAGCGATGACGGTGCGGATTGCGGAGGGGGTGGCAAACTCTTTTGTGGCCACATTCTGAAAGAGGACAGTGCAGGACAGGGTTTGCACATTACACACACATTGTTAATATACTCATTCTGCATTTCTTTGCTACAGCAGTGTGCTGAATAAAACATTGCATTAAAATTGCCCATATTTTGGATATCTATTACACTGGCTTATGCCTACTACAAGCTCTAATGTGAAGTACCCACACACTTCGCCTGTGAAGGGCAAAATAAATGGATGTATAATTCACAGGCCAATCTCATTCACAGCCGTGGATTGGGAAGTCCTATTCCCTCGTCTCTAGAGAAAAAAACTATTCTGTTGTGTTATTTTCTCGTTTAGTTCTCTTTAAATTGTGTTTAATTCCTTCCAAGTGTAAAAAAACTAAACACTTTCCCTTAATGTTTCGTAAAATGTCTTTGGACTATAGAAAATAGGACTACTCCATAATGGTCGATCAGTAAACATTACTTCCGTTTATTTAGTGCACACTGTAGACAACAATATTACTCAAAAATGCAATGCAAGGGTAATTTTACTCTCTTAGTAATGGTAGATTGTAACACGAAATGAAATAAGCATGTGACCTGTATTTCTTACACTGGTAGAACTAGAATTCCGAGTTAACTTTCCTCATACCGCAGAATAAAGAATTCATGAATAAAGGACCTAGCGGTTGAAATAAATTACAGATCTCCCCGAGTCTCAGCGAGCCAAAATACAGCAACATTGAAATGTTAGGAATCTCAGTTATTGTACAAATTTCTCAGAATCAGAATGGGGCAAGACCTAACACTTTACTTATAATTTGTTCATCCCACGAGAGAGACCTGCCTCACCAAAACCACACTAAATGGACACCTTCCTTGTCTGCCTTCCTTGCGGTTTCACGTCATTGCTACTCTGATGCCTCTCTGTGCATCTTCTACTTGTTCCTTTTTGATCGGTGCTGTTCTGAAAACTCTCAAGGTAGTCCCCTCGTCCTGTCAATCGCCTCAAGTCAATGTTTCTCTATATGCTGCCATGGAAACTGTTTCCTTGCCAAAATTATGCACCAATGCTGCTAATCACTAGAACACATTATCCACCTGTCATCCCACCTGTCATGCAACCTGATTACAATTTGGAGCAGTGCTTATATCTGCTATCAATTGTCAACAACATCCTAACGACAGTGATTAGGTTCAGAACAGGTCAAGACATTTTATGTCAGAATCTGTTAAGGGGAGTGGCACTCTTGATTCTTAGGAATTGGAGTTGGCTCCTAAGTTTTGAAGGGAACCATGCTGCAGCTCCATGCTACGTCAGTACGCTGTGCTATTAAACAAAAATGACCCCCATAAGGAGTGACGAGGCAGCTTGATCTTTCGCTGTGATATATCGTGGAATGTTTATATTTTCCGTAGTATAGTTTACAATTGTGCCTGCCTTAACCTACCTGCCTTACACCTATAAAGAAAAATGTAAAAGTGCAAGCCTGCAATTGCCCAATCACACTGCTTGTGGAAGAACACCCACTAGAGGGGGCTTCAAAGAGCTTCTCAGACATTGGCCGGACGTCTTGCAAGAGGCGGGAGTACCCACACTTTAACTCACCACACACAACCGTATGTGCCGGGGAGTGGTAGTGAATCGGTTAGCGCTCTGCGCTACGGACCCGGCAACCCGAGATTGATTCCCACTCATGGTCAACATCAGTAACGAATTTCTGAATGGGTCCTGGGCCCCCCTTAGGTCGACTCAGCCTCAAATGAGTAACTGCTGCAGTGTGTATACATCGCAACTAGGGAGACAAAGGAGGCCGTGCGTGGTGCTTGCACCCACCCCCTCGTGTGCCGTGCAGGCCTTTATACATGCTCACTAACAAACAGCACTTGTCCCTACAGTCTATTATTGTTGTGGGTTAGACACAGGTGGTCCGGAAGAATTAAGACATGTTCCCCTTGTTTCAACTGCCGCGCCGGGAGAACGCATGGAATCTGCAACCTCTGGATCGCAAGCCCAGTGTGCTGATGGTGACAGCGGGGTGGCAGCATCCCAGCACATACAAATCACTGCATAAACAAGAAGTTAGCAATTTAAAATAACTGCAATAAATTATGGTATCAGGACATGCCATAGATTGGTGCCTTGCATAATGTATTTTTTGCGACCTGGAAGAATACCACGGCACTCTGCAATATTTAAATATTCCTAGCAATAAATTTAAATCAAGCCCTCTATACTTTACATGAGCAGTATGAATTTGAACTCGATCTTCACATAGACAATTGCCTGCAATCTCTGTTGGGTGGCTTTACCTCCTGTACCATTCCCCCACCCCCTCAGAACATGACTATGCATGAGACTGCATGGGAATGAGTCGAACCCTCCATCTCATACAGATATATTAGAGAGGTAAAGGTTCTGCCTATAGGACCTTTACAGCTTTCCCATACAACCGTAGGGCCGAGTGGGAAAGCACGAAACCCTAACCTTTAATTTTCGTCCATTAGGCCAAACTAAATAGAAGTGGGTCATGAGTTGGGGGGGAGGTAAGGATGAGTAGGGAAAGGCTTGGGAAGAGAAAGTGGGTGAATTGCACCATCGTCTTGGCCGCTTCACCACACCGCAGTAGTAGTGGAAAAACTGTGAGTTTGGTGAAATTACAAGGGCTGAACTGACTCTTGGGAGGCTACAACTCGGCACATCAGCCAATTAGTGGATAATTTACATAAAATAGATACGCGTAAGTATATATATTATTCCAATTTCTCTGCTTTTCTTCATGACTATTCAGCCGAGAGCGAAGGTTAATAATGATAATATATATTTAAATATGTAAGCTGGTATACATCCAATAATTAATGATTTAACTGTTTCATATTGAACATAACGTAATGGACTCCATGTGCATATGCACAGGCACCAGCACAAGTGGGCAAAGAAGCAAATTAGAAACACATTGCATTTAAAAATGAGATGGATAATGATGCAATTTCTGTCTACGGTTTAATAGCGTGCAGTTAAAAATCTATGCTAACGTTATTATTACGATTGCATTTAAAGATTGCAAACTGGGAATGCGATTGTTGTTATTCATTTTTCAGGGAGACTTGCACATGACTTAGCCATGTGTGCAATCATGAGATGAATTACACATACCAACAGTGTCGCACACTAGAGCTCTACCCTCGGCATGTTATATCCACATTAGACTGTCTCTCATTATCTATGATTTTAAGTATGAAAGTTGCGTAACATGTTTTGTAATGATATGGTCACGTTCACGTATTTCTTTATTTTATCTGCTCGGACGGCCAACTAATATTTGTCTTGCTTATAGCGAATGTGCCACGCGGCAGCCAAACACAGAAAATATGTTCGTATAAAAATGGTGTGAAATGTATTTCTTTCAATTGGATTCCATATCTAGGATTCATGTCGAGGCATCACCCTCTGTGCATTGCCCTTTTATCCATTTATTTTCAATTATATTTAAATAGTAATTTCGCAGCAACATTACAAAGTTTGAATTGAAAATTTCCATTGATTTTACTGTATTCCAATTTTGTTATTAGCAGTAGTAAACCATTATGTGATAATAGCACTTTTAGACAAGGGACGTAGTTTTTCAATACGTATCTGGATTAAATTAGTAAAGAAAAAAACATTACATTTCATATTTCACCCTCTTCCTACGCACAGCATTTTTTTTAAGTTCCTCACATCTTGCATGATTCAAGAAACGTGTTCCAATCTGCTCTTTTATCACGAATGCTCTCTGTTGTTGGCCACTTTGCATCACAGGCCATTCACACTGTACTTAGCAACTTGATTAAAAAAGTCTACCTCACTGTTCACTCTCTTAACATTTCTTGGCACTTTACCGTCTTTATTTGGTTCAAACCTTTAACAGCTAGACATTGTTGAACATGAAGTCCTCTATATTGGCAGAAAGGTTACAGATCAAGTGTGCAACTCTCCCAACTACTACTACCAAAGCTCTCATTCTCTGCCAAAATCTCTAAACTTTGTCAGACTTTACGCCTCAACATATCCAACATTTGCTATTTGCTTGCCCCTTTGCTGATGAGACCCTTATCTCTGTCTTATTTACCTTTTGCCTCAACTCCTGCAATTCTCTCCTCTATAGTCTCCCCACTGCTCACACTCAATCTCAAAATTATCCACAATGCTCCCAAAAGACTCCCCACCCACACCAATAAGAACACATCGCTCCAATCCTCAAGTCACTCTCCGCTGGCTAATGATCAAATTCCAAGTAGACTCCAAGACTGCCTTCACTGTCTTCAAGATCTTCCAAGGACTTGTCGTGCCTATGTCTCCCCTCTCATCTTAATCTACCCTCATTCATATGTTCTCCATTCCATAATCCAAGGTATTTTTTTCAAAAAACGCTGTTAACCTTCCTACCCCTGTTCAAGTCTCGGCTCAATGCCCCCCCCCCCGTCTTCTTTATCTATCACATATACTGTCTTACACCTATGAACTGTCTATACCAAATCTATCAGTTACCACAATGAAGGATCAAATATAGCAGGCTGCTTTCACCAAGTCACTTGTTATTGCCATCCTCCTGAACCATATTCTCCTACTGACTCACAACAGTATTTGTTCATTCACCAAGCCTAAAATGATTGTTGTTGGGATTTCAACAGCATGAATACAAAACTGAATGCCGAATGCATTAAATTAGCTAACAACGTCCTTAACACTAACCTAACTGATAACATGATCTGGTTGTCTTCATTAAAATAATCCTGCAGACCAATAAGGAAAATAATAAGTACAATTTTGAATGTGCACAGAATTCATGCAGCAAGTCATTAACAAAGGCCAGATTCTAAAACACCTGTGCACTTAAAATCGTGTCTGTGAAATAACATCAGTAATAATTTCATTGTGGATTATATATTAAATCTGTAAATTCCCACTCTCCCTCAAGGACCATACTAACAAGGCATATGAAAAAAAAATATGTTGTCAAATTAATTTGGGACGGTGAAAATATAAATTTCAGATATGTTCTCGAGGCTATGGGTGTGTAAACTACATGGACTTCTGTTAAGAGCCAATTTGTAAATGTAGTTTAGCTGCACCACTCAAAAATCAGAGTGACAACAGGGTGAGAGCTCACATAGTTGAGCTTTATTTACGAGCAAAATCATGTCAAGGCCCGATCTAGGAAGGCTGTGTCTAAATTATACACACCTAATTTGTCCAAAACAAATTAGGCATGCAACATTCAAATGCTGTATAAAGCTAAAGGAAGATGATTCCAAAATAATTGGTTGGCCATTAAATGTATTTTTAGGAACGCATTACAAGTTTTGTCCTGGTCAGTCTTAGGTAAAAACATGGTGTAAAGTGGAAGAACATTCATATAGATTAACTGCCACTTTGTTGAAGCAGTAAGTATTTGTTAATATTAGCATACTGTCATCAGCTGTACCCTCTTTAATGCCCTCAATATAATTTGAAAGCCAGTCTACTGCTCTTTTGAATATGCCAGTCTCTGAACTCGGTGGTTAGAATGTGAAAGTCAACCTTGTTAAAGGCATTGATACAAGCGAGGTGACACTTTCTCCTCTGTGAGCTTCATCTCCGACTCGTAACCAGAACCCTGTGCAATATTATTACACACCGCGTGCAGCTCTCACATCAACCAGATCAAATCATAGGAATTCGACGTATCTGGCTTGAATGTTGGTAGAAGATACATAACATTACAAGTAAATACAAATCAAGTTACAGTCTTTTACAAAAAGACATGTTGTGTTTCTATATTACAACATCACTTACAACGTGTTCCTCCTTTGTGTCTGATTGATTTTTGGAAAATTATTTACACATCAGTTCAAATAACCACCCTCCGTAGTCGAGACCCAATTTTCGATTTTCCATTGCACCTATACAAGCCTCTAAACTAACACTGGCTACTTATCAGCCTTGTGCAGCGCTTTGTGACCCTCGGGTGAAAGGCGCTATATAAATGCTATTTTTATTATCACCAGGAATATGAGAAATTTGAATTGGTTTGAGTTTATATCGTTAAGGCTGCTGTAAAATAAATCAGTACAAACTGTACGTGGTTCATTAATGTTGAATTGTAACCCTTGCAATTTCAGAGATCTCGAATTTTGTATATGTTTTGTGGCAAGAGTAAAGGATAGCTGTGGATACCCCTCACACATGGAGTTATATCACTTCCCTATTACATTGTACTACCTTATGATTTTATGCTGTGTGCTTTGGTTAGTTCAAGCGTTTATTGTGTCGTAGGAATCTCGCATCAAGCTCACTGGGTATTTTCTGCTGTAAAAATAAACATCTATCTATTACAGCTCTCGGACAAACTGAACTTACTTTTGATTATTGCATCCTGTCTGATTTAAAATCAAACAGATCATTGCCTCCTGTCTTATTACTGCTGATATTTTATGTTGTTTCATATTTTAGTTATATTGTTGCTTCACATTATGTATAATCTAGTTTTTGTTTCCATTTTTAAAATGTTGAAACTACATCTTTTTTTTAAGTTGTATTGCAAGTGGACTGCACTGTACCGATTGACATTTTGTTTTAACTCAAGCTTCATGTGACAGAGACCTTGGTCTAAACGATTACAAATAAAAAAGTACAAATTCTTTACTGTGATGCATGATTAGTTACTTTTCGGTCAATCGTTATGAGTACAGTGCTAATTTTCAGCTATGTCCTCCACTACCTGACAGAGCCAATCAAAGTAAGTTGTCAAGTGGGCAAATATGATTTGTTTTTTCAGCAAACAACACACTGTATATATCCCTGTGGCCAGTGGTTCTCCACGATGCACATGTCCTGCTTTTTGATCAGCATCTTCAGATGCAGCTGCATTCAGATGCTATCGTTTTTATTTGAAGATTTGCAATGCTGACTGGCAAAAAAACATTTCCTTTGACTGCTCCATTGTGCAAAAAGGATCACTACATCTTTTTCATGCCCACCACGATGCAGAGGTCTTGGGAGGCACAAATGCCATTTCGGGCAATTGGCAATGTGGCATGTACATCAGCAGAATAATGGGCCCCATCCCAACCACAGCCTAGCTCTGTCTGAACCCTGCAAACTTGTTTCTGCTGTGTGCCAGTCAAGGGATATGAATGGTGACTTCCACATTGTGCAACTATATGCATGCTTTTGACAATACGATTTAAAATGAATTCTCACGTTTACAATGTTTTTTTTTACAAAAAATAATGTTAAAGCCATGATGACCAACAATTCAATTGGACGTGAATTCTCTGATAACGCAACATAAAAATGACAAACAGGACACAAAATGCATCCAAGTTTTCACAAATATACACAGGTATTTCTTACCTGGTGAGCAGATGCAATGACTTGAATAAGAATGTAGCAGTTATTTGTGAAAATTAGCTATTTAAATTTGGATAATCTCCGAAGTGACTTTGTAAATTGTGTGAAATTATACTTTAAATGTACCGTTTCAGAATGCATCACTGGATGGAGAACATTCACTGGGGGACAGACACACAGGAGCTTTTGGTGTGGGCGTGTGGAGCTGCTCACTTGCTTTAATTATGTATTACTTGTACATTGTAAAGTGCTCACACATGCACTTAAAAACAAAACTTTATTATTGAGCGCAAGACAAACCTTAGGCCTTTTTGGTTTCAATTAATTCATTTTAATGTTAGTGTGCTACACCACATTTGAATTCTCAGACCTTTATGCCTCAGGAATATAGGCCAGTTAAATTCCTTTCAATGAGATGTTGATGGGGGCCCAGGAATGCCCTCCCAGGAATATTGTGCCTTGTTTGCTTCACAAGAACAACTCTTCCCCATTATGCATTGTGCCAGCAACGTTTGACTTATTTCACTTGTAATATAATTGAGCTTATTTAGCAATATATATATTTTTTTTCATTAAAGGGGTTGTCTCTTACTCAATAGCCAGTAAGAGGTAACGATTCATATGCCCATTTCAAATTGATCCGACAATTGTTTTCAATTGAATTCTCAATCGGCCCCATAGTGTGAAGTGCAGTCTACACCCTCATTGACACTATCTCTGTGACCTCACCACCTCCAATGCTGCACCGCATAAACATTTGAAAAGCATGTTTTAATTGTAATTGTGTGGAAGGTTTCGCAACACTATCATTTAATTGTACAGCTGGATATACATTCGCATAATACAATCTAAATATCTCTTCTATATATAATAGAGCAAGTGTGTTTACACTTGTATGTCCGTACTGAGGATATTGGGTTCGAATCCTTCATAAGCGCACATTTTATCTGCACAACACCAAAGCTTTTTGTCTTATTTTAGATTTACTTCCCACGTTCATTGCTCTTCTGAAACTTCAGAGAACCAACAATATTCCCAAACGGACTTTAGGAAGACATCCAGGTCAAAGCAGTCATGTTAGCAAGAAACGTCATCAACGAGACGTCAGATAAACGTGTTACACGATTAGAACAAGATCGCCCTTAGGGTGGATACTCTACTAATATTAGGAATACTGCCAGTGGTGTAATGGTTAGGACGCTTGACTTGCAATGCAGAGGTGACCAGGTCAATTCGATCTCCGAGCGCTACAAATGAAATGGGAAATTTTCTAAATCCTTCCCACCCCCAGTGCTGTCCACCCAGCAGTATTAATGGTTACGCCACAGTTAGTCAATCAGCAGGCCATATGTGTGTGGTGGGGTAAAGTGTGAGTACCCACACTCTGGCCGGCGGTGAAAGCAT
>JAZEWU010000012.1:5814270-5829379 GCA_036362915.1 Geotria australis
CATTTTTTTACCGGTTGAGTCGTATCGCAACCCCTCTTCCCACTTACACTGTACTGAATGCTTCAGCCACTTTCTCACTGGTAAGCCATACTGGGCCATACCGGACCATACCTGCTTACTTTCACCTCTGCCTCTAGTCAGCATGGGAGACGAGGTCACATTTTTTCTACAGGGAATCTTTAGAGCTCCGCCTTCGGCAGGGATTCTCAACATTTTGCACCTGAAGGCCCACTTGTCCCACTTGGGTATAGTCTACACGGACCATTAAGTGGCGCTCGCGGCCCACTGATGGATGAAAATGTCGGCTCTAGGGGAAGCTCTTCTGCCAGCAGTGGCATGAGCGAGCAACTGCAGGGCTGCACCGGTGCCTTTTACGTACCTTTCTCAGTTTGGCCGGCTACCCTAATCACTCACAGAACTCAGTGGGTTTGGAAGCCTCACGGCACATTACAAACATCTGCCTTCCAAGTACAGTTACGAGCATGTGCCACGACGCATGAATAACAAAACCAAGACGATGTGGACTCAAAGAACCTCTAAATGTAACATTGTGAGCAAGCTGCCTGTCCATCTGTCCAACCCTCCCAACAATCTGTCAGCTCTTTTCTAATCATCATGTCAGCCCTTTTCTGTGGCAACACCTCGGAAATTATCTCAGGTGAATTGTAGGCACTTCTGTCTTCATTTCAGAATCATTATGTTATTATTATTATTTATATAATGGTAATCTTCTTCTTTACGATTCTTCGAAGCACGATGGTCAGCTTCTGGACATCATTGTCTTTCAGCTCGGTAATAATAGTAAAACATGTTAACGTGCACAGATTCGTTCAATGTCGAAGAGAGACAGAACGACTCAGAGGTGCGAGAAAACCGCAAAGAGGTGGGGAGGGGCAAGGGAGCCAAGTGGTTAGCTGATGCCAACATTTGCTATACACTGTGTCCTATATATTATCGGCCAAATAATAATTGAGTGGGGATTTTTAGGTGGGAATGAAAAACGGTGACACCTTAAGAATCCCACGCAGAACAGGGGGAGGCCACGCAGACTCCAAATAGAAAGGCGCTCAAGGCGGGAATCAAACGGCCTCGGGCAGTACCTTCTTTTTGTGAGGTGCTGATGTTACCACTATGGATGTTACCACATATTTGCGAAGCAAGCTTCACCGAGACAAAGTGATTGTTTAAAGTTCAATATGTGTTGCAACTCTATGAGTGGCTGGACGAAAGTAACCTCATTCCAGTCAGTTACAGGTGTAGGGCACACGTTAAACAGACTCAGTATCGGCAGCTTCTTCGAGATTTGTTAAAACATTTTCCAGATAAAGCTAAAATAGACATTTTCATGTTTACATTCATCTTTTATGCATTTGATAATGCATTCTTTCCCAGTTCATGATGCCTCTCTGGTTGTGTTTATTGTTCTGCCCAGTTAAGGTTTTATTTTTTTGCCTGGGCATCTGGAGGTTGGATCTTGGTAAATCTATTAAATGCATTGCGCATGAAGCTAAAGCTTTAAAACCCTTTCCAGACATCACCAACCCTCCCTTTTACGGTAGCTGTGCCCAAACCGCCACGTCGAGGTGGGGATTAAGGGGGTCCAAGTGAGACCGTGGGGGGGGGACTGTGGTATAATCGGAAATATTTCCAACAGATTGTCATATATTAAGTCCTGGCCTTAGCAGATGGCCAGTAAATATAAGTACAGCAAATGGGTTTGTGACCGATCTGTGCAGAGCTTGCAGTATTATGCATGGATTTTCTCTGGGCACGACTGTTTCTTTCCACGCGTTTTGAAAGATGCGTGGGTCGGGGGGGCTGATACCCAATGTTAGATATTCTGGAACAAAATGTAGTGTTACAGTTGTTGGGTTAGTCCACGTAATGATCTGAGCAAATCTATGTCATTAGGGGCCCCCCAACGTCCGACACAGCCAAACAAATTGTCACGTGTACAGTCGTCTAAGTGCCAATTATTGTTTCAGCTAAACTGGTGTGTCGAAGGACAATCCCCACGACCACATTTTACCGATATATATAGGCGACGATTCTTTAGCAAGGATGTCAACGTCTTCCGGACAAGCGAAGGAAAGCTAGAGTAAAAATCCAGGGAGTAAGAATGACTATGTCACCTTAACTGGTTTCCTTCAGTATCTGTCATGACACTGATATGGTCAAATCATTACGGCACCTAAACCTAAAATCAATTATGAATAATATTGGCTGCAAACACGAACGTGTTAAGCTACGACTTATGCATAACTAGCCTCGATATATTTATCATATTTTTTGTATTGAGACCACTTTAAATTATAAATATATATTCACAAATGTAATTTCCTCTTTATTTCACAGGCTAAAACACATAATTCAAGTCTAGTCGTTATTATCACATGGTGATGATTTATCAGATCTTTGGAGCTTATTTTCTACCTCCCGTTATGCTCATATTTTAGTCGGTACCCTCTTTGCGCCAGTTATGAAATGTGCTGCCACCGCGACCCTCACCAGGACAAGCGGTTTAGAAAATGCATGGATGGATGGATGAAATGTGAATACTATCGTATTGATCTCATTTTTCAGGGCTCAATGCACGACAATTGCTTGTAAGAGCTGCCCTTTCAGGATAGCCATGCCCAGCGTTCCTCATCTCTCCTTCATGACGTTTCTCCTCCCACATTGGAGGCATCATCAGAAGCACCATCAAAAGTCTGATGATTCCTCCAACCTGGGAGGCAAAATGTCGTGGAGACAGAAAGAACATTTGACACGGCTATCCGGAAAGAGCAGCACTTAAGAGCAATTCTCATGAATGCTATCGCCATTATTTTATTTTGGATATAAAATCTTCTTGCAACGGCTTCTATATTTTAATAGGGTTGTACACGCGTTTAAAACCTCGTGGCTGCCAGCGTTTTAATCGTCAGCTCCTGATTAACACGGTGGCTGCATCTGCCGGCCACCTACTGCTTCGTTATTTCGTTCTCCTGTAGTTTTGGTTGCTGATACTGAAACCTAAGTAAATAAGTAAATGCATGCAATTACCCATATGTCGGTTTAATTAACCATCAGGAGGAAGTGCACAGTGTCGCATATGGGTGGCTCCGTGCACGTGCGCATCGCGAATGTAAATGACCGATTGAGACAAGGCTGATAATGAACGCGAGGCACGTGGTGCCTGCTTCTCTCCGATCGCCTCTCCTTTATTCAAAGCAGACTGTTGAGACTAGACACGTCTTCTGTCACGGGAGACACGAACTACGGAGGCTAAGACACAAATCAAAAGCAGTTGCACGACATGAAAAATAAGTGTAAGATATCATAAAAAAAGCCTTAACATTGAACTGGATCTAACATTTAATTAACATGTACATTAATGTATATTTCCATTAACGTGCAGATGGTGTGCAGGCTGAATAGGTTTGCGGAATGTTCAAACATATTTGCGCTCACATTTTCTAAGCAATAAATTCAGTCATAGAAGACAGATTGAGAGGGAACAGGCGTTAATTATTAAAGAGACGCCAAATTGTTCCAGGTTTGTGAAGCGTCAACAATGAGTGAACATTCTTGACATCCAATGTTGAATGATTCTTGACATATGACATAGGAATTTTGTCCGGTATCGTTGGCTATATGGTTTAAATCCAGAAAGAGACCAGATAAACATCTTGTAAGATCCTCAGTAATTGCTTTGAAGACAAATGTAACCAAAAACACTACCCTCCATCTTAATAGCGGAATGTTTATAATACTCCACATGACTACACTCTGCTGGAACACGACACTGCAGCACTTCCACTGATTCCTATTAGCCACACGTTTTCTCAAAAAAATCACACCAGTTTTTTTTTATACAAAATCGGAAGATAAGGCGAAGGCAATTTTTAATTTGCGGATGCAAGATTTCCACCATGCCTTGTGCCTGATGTCCCACTAAGACATTCTGCGCATGAACTTATCGAGGAAAAGAGAACTGTAAGTGAGCAGAGTAGGTTCTCCCTGCTGAGAAACTAATACAAATGTAAACATGTGTTACGGTCACAATAGCTCTACTTTAATGTTGACAGTCCATCAAAGCTGCATGCAACAGAACGGCCATTTAGTTTTGCATAGATATGGTCTTATATGTCATGTCATTTTGCTTCATTACACTATATATAATACAAACGTACAACCTTTTGTCAATCCACTGTTGGATGAAGGCCTTGCCATGCCATTTCGATCAAGAGTGTTGTTTCATCATACCTCACCACGCTGGTCAGTGTGGCAGGGTGGCGCAGTGGTAACATCTGCCCCTCACATATATAAAGCCCTGCCCGAGGTGGTTCGATTCCTGCCTTGGGCACTTTTCTGTGTGGAGTTTGTGTGTTCTCTCTCCCTGTTCTGCGTGGGTTTCCTCCGGATTTCTCCCCACATGTAAAAAAAACCGAATTAATTGGCCGATAACATCATACTATATAGGAAGCAGTGTTTGGTGGTTGGGCGCCGGCTAACTGCCTGGTTGACTCTGCAGTTTCCTCGCACCTCCGTATCCTGGTCTCGTCCGTGATCAGGCGTGGAATGTGTGCGCGTTATACACTGTATTACTCTTATTTTATTATTCTTATTGGTTGATGACGGAAGAGGTCTACGACCGGATCAGATATTACTTGCCCACTAATTTCAGCTGGAATTCAACGTAGTGCGCCAGATTTATAATGCAGTGCACTTACCACTTTGCCAGCACTCCACAATTTGACTACAGAGAATAAAAGTTGATTGCTATGCTCAAAACGTTAAAAGGATTTTAACACGTTCATTTATCAACAGAAACTGTGTTGATCAACAGAAACTATTACATTCTCGGAATGGATTTGAAATGTAATAATGATTTTTTTTTTCTACATTGAATTATAGTATTTATTGCATTTCATTTCAAGCAATTATAGATTTTAGATGTATAGTAATTCCTTGCTTTTTTGTTCAAATATCATCTATTCCATTTCCATAAGAAAATTACAGTGTTAGTGTAAATGGTATACAGCATTTCATATTGCATTTAATCCGATAAACTCTAATATTGAATGAGACATGAGTGTTGAGGGGCAGCACGATGGCGCAGTGAGCAGTGCTACGGCCTCACAGCAAGAAGGGGCTCGGTTTTACTCCCGGTTCAGGTGCTTTTCTGTGTGGAGTCTGCATGTTCTCCCCCTCTCTGCGTGGGTTTTCGCCAGGTACTCTGGTTTCCCCCCACTGTTCAAAGACATGCTGCCTAGGTTATTTGGCTTGATGACTAAATTTCCCCCGGCGTCCAGTGATGGACTGGTGTCCCATCCTGGGTACAGCCTTGCTTTCTGTTCTGCATCTGCCAGGATAGGCTCTGGCTGACTGATAATGAACGAATAAAATAATCGGTGTCGAATCACTCTGAACTTAACTATATTCATTCATTGTCAAAAACCGCTTAATCCTGTAAAGGGTTGCGGTGAGCCCGAGTATAATCCAAACCCACAGTAGCCTCAGAATCTTAACATTCCCAACAGTCAATGTGAATAACATTTAGCTTGGATGTGTAAAAAAACTGAAACATCATAGCAATACCATAAAAATGCCATTATATAAATACACGAACCAATAATAACACATTTATGTGATGTTCACAAAACTACACTCAGTGCACGTGCTAGTTGAACAGCTCTGCATGTGGCCCATACGCTGGGCCAAGTGGGTGGTTTTTTTTGCAGCCAGTATGATAGCGTTGCACAGTGTTTGAATTTGTGAGCTCATTAGAGTGAAGCGAGGGCCTGGTGATCAACAGCGTTTCAGAAAAGCATTTAGTTGCACAAAGATGTTCACATTTCTCCAGAGAACGACTATGTCAACTGCAAATATGTGAGTGTTATTGTTTATTATGTTTATGCCTGTGCCATTGCATGTGCCTCAGCTGAATCCGCTGCATACATTGTGTGTGAGAACCTTTCCAGCCCTAGGCATTAGTTTTCACCCGTTAATACAATGGCTTACTTTCAAGACTTACAAATGTTGTACAATAATAACCGCATTATCATCAGCTCCCTCAGCCACCCTTGTGACACATTTCTATATTGTTATGTGCATTGCTGTGAGCAATGTGACTGCATTAAGTAAATGTACCTTCCCTATACAAGTCAGTACCGACTGCATCAAGTGCAACAATGCATTTACCATGTTTGAACATAGATCTTGAAGATGATGGCAAGCTTCATAATTCTGCCATGTTTTTCTACCAGAATTACTCCGCAGTGTTCCTTGGCGTTGGCCATATGTTTACTTTGTCAATCTCATCTCATCTCGTTGTCAGAAACCGCTTAATCCTGTACAGGGTTGCAGTGAGCCAGAGCCTATCCCGGCAGACACAGGGAGCAAGACAGGACTATACCCAGGATGGGACGCCAGTCCATCCCAGGGCACCGGGGAGAATTTTGGTCCGCAGGCCAATTAACCTATGCAGCAGCATGTATTTGGACTGTGAGAGGAAACTGGAGTGGGGACACGGAGAAAACATGCAAACTCCACACAGAAAGACACCCAAGCCGGGCTTCGAACCCGGGTCCTTCTTGCGGCAGCGCCACTCACCGTGCCACCGTGCCGCCCTACTTTGTCAATGCCAGTACTAAATTGTGTTACATTGCTAGAATTTCACTCTGCAAGGCTCATGCATATCCAATACAGTTTAACAATTCAAAGTTTGCTCAAGTGGCTCCCATGCCTTGTGAATCCTGAGAATGTTAATCACATCTGACCCTTGAGCCCTGCAGCCCCGTCTCCACAATGAATGGTTAAAAGACTAAGTGACCCGGTCTCAGGCTACTAGTGTGGCTTGAACAGAAGTTTTAATTCCAGTGATTTGACCTGCAGGCCTGAAAGGTTCAGTCAGTGATATTCAAGAAATAAATGTCACGTTCGGTTGGTTAAGAATTGTACCGCGAAATGCAAAGTGAACATTTAACCCCTGCTGGTTTTCCTGAAATACTTATACAGTCCAATTTGATTTGAACAAAGCGAACCGCATTTATGTTTTAATTGGTGTGCATACGTCTTTAAACTCCATCTCTTAGAGCTATGTTTAAGTTGCAAAGTGTCCTCATCCTCAGCGTAGCCAAATAGTTTGATTGCTGGTTTGTTTGTATACAGTATGCTGTTTTATCGTACAACCTCACAGCCAAACTCAGGCAAGTCTTCTTCTTTGCGATTCTTCGAAGCACGATGGTCAGCCTCTGGACATTGTTGACTCAGGCAAGTGCCTGAGTTGTTATGAGGCAGCAGTTCTAGTTACAGGAGACTGATAGTCATATCTTCGTTAATAATTCAACAATTTGGAATGCATGCATCTAATACCTAATTAATATTAAGACGTCACATACGCCTAATGTCATACTCAAGCATCTTCATGACCTGCTTATACCATGCACATGGTCTCTCAATGGACTGGAATCACTGTGGGCCTGATTCACATAGAATATGCTTATGCAAATGTAGCGGAAATTCCACAAAATCGATTCTGCTTGATTCAGCTGCGAATTGTTTGCTATAATGATATAGGTTTTCACGGCTCTATGTAAGAGAATTGCTGATCTTTAGGATAACCGTGTCGAGTGTTCCTGCTCATTCCTTCGCGATGTTTCACCTCCATTGTTGGAGGCAAAACAGCTATGGAGAACAATATTCAGTTGTTAACTGTTCCTTAAACCCCACCCACTGAAAATGCCCTATGAGTAATGGCAAAATTGTTTTATTTCCATCCATCCATCCATGTTATGAACCGCTTCTCCTAGTGAGGGTCGCAGTTATGTTTCATTTTTTTAGGAAATTATTCACACCAAAAAAACGTTGTGGAATATTTCTGATTGTATGCGGAATCAGCAATCATACCATTAAAAGCGGCTGCATCTCCAGACTTTAGTCAAGCAACGGCTCACACATTTTGCGTTAACTTCATGCAAAACAGTTTTAAATGTCAGCAAAAACTATTATCGAATTTATCAGAAATGTAATCACACAAATTATCATGACTATCGAGATTAAAATATTGTCCAGTGTTAATCACAAAGTTATGCATACATGCATTTTTACATTATCAAAGGAAATAAAATGACATGACTTAAAACTGACTCATTATTATGGACCACTGTGCATAAGTTTTATATTTCTAACGTGAGTTCGGTGGAATTCCTCGTCAACGACGTCATTGAAAAAGCCACAATAAACGACAATAATTGCTTGAGCGATATTTAAGAGACGCCAGAGAAGGAAACGTAATTCAAAATGTTTACAATATTGCATGTTGCATTTTTAAATGTTGACTGGAAATAATTAATCTGTGATCGTGAATGTATAATTACTTGTGTCATTCCATATGTGCCTGATTTCTTGGTCATTAGCAAACTTTATGAGTGTGCCAATAGCACATTTGAGATGTATCTGACAAAAAAGTTAAATATCTTTAGAAATATATACGCTAATCCTGGCATGGCCTAAAAGAAAGTCACGCTAATTAATTGTTGAAAACGAAAAACATTTTAACATTGAGCATTTACACCCTAATGAGTTAATAAACAATATATAGTATACTGTTTTGAATGAAAATATTCTCCCTACTAAACCACAGCTGGATGATGTGTTTTTTTAAAAACTGAAGAAAAGTGTATAGACTAGAAATGCTTTTCATCTGAAGACAAGTCGTAAATCAATACGCACTTTAATCATAATATATGCAATGAAACATGGTACAAAGTCATAAAATGAGACCGGAAAGTTGGAACTCTTGAAACAAATCAGAAACATAAAGAGAACCACACGGTGTAAGTCGTGTGTTGACGGGAGCGCTGCTGCTGCCTCCACCTAATAGAAAAACTGCCTCAATTCTGTGATTTCACCAACCGAGATGAGTTCATGAAAATCGGCAAAAAAGCCTCAAAAACACACGAATCAATCTTCCCCAGCAGCCTCCAATACTTGAATCCATCTACACGATAAATTATATTGCTGCGTTCCAATGAGTGCATTCGTTTCGAATAGAGATGCACCAACTATTCTGTGAAAAAATAATATTCAGCGGACTATTTAATTCATGTGGAAATATTTCATTTGCAGTAGTCAACAGTTTACTAAGTCACTGAGAAAGAAATAACTTAAAGAATGGCAATGGTGGGGAAGTGGGAATGCAGGTGGCATCGAAGGCACGAGAAGCAACAAATGACAGCAGCATTAACCAAACCTATTGTAGTGCATGGATGTATGTGCGCGTGTTTGTTTGTATGTATTTGTATGTACGTGTGGGGAACGGCAACATCGTGGTTGGCACAATTTGCTATGATCCAGGTGGCCCATGTTTGATTACCACTCACGGCTAAAGTCAATGGCGAATATTGGTGCCTGTTGTGAACCTCTCCTAGGTCAACTCAGGCCAAAATGAGTACATGGTGCGATTTGTAAAAACATCACCAGTCGGAAGATCAAGGCGGTCAGGTGGCCACACCACCCCCATGTGTACTGTGCTGCCCTTCATAGGTGCTCGCTAATGGCACTTCACCCTACAGTCTCTTAAGGCTATATAGGGGATCTTTGTAGTTGTGTTTGTTTGTTCAGCACGCATGTGTACATGTGTTTTGGCTTACGTCAACAAGACACACCTGTTACATCCCATCTAACGGCACAAGTGGGAACGTAGGTCAGACTTTTTTTACAACTATACTTGCGTTAACGGATGAGTGAATTAATTGGACCGATAATCGACAGAGTCATTGATTACTTAAATAATCGGATATCCCAGCTCTAACATACTTCACTGTGCTATTTGGCTTTAGTAGTCAACCTGAAGATTAATTTTCTAAACAGAATTTTAAGACAGATTGCCAGCTTTTCTGCCAGGTCAATCAACAGCAAAATGGCAGCACATGACAAGTGCTGCTCATAAATATGTGGGCACAGTCCTGCCTTGCGCCCTGTGTCTGCCGGGTTAGGCTCCGGCTCACCGCGACCGCGTACAGGATCAAGCGATTTCTGACAATGGATGGATAATGCATCTGTCGGTTGTTCTTGATTGCTATGAGTGGACATGCCCATTTTAATCCCACACTTGTTCATAACAGCATCATCATCAGTACTCACTTAACCCTGTACAGGGTCATGGGGGGCCAGAGTCTATCCCGGCATACACATGGCGCAAGGCAAGGCTCTACCCAGGATGGGACACCAGACTATCACAAGGCGCCGGGGAGAAATTAGTGAAGCTAATTAACCTCGGCAGCATGTCTTTGGACCTAGGTAGCACCGGAGGCAATTTAGTCAGCAGCAGTTCACTATTAACAAGGTTGATATGCATGTTTTCCTTATATAATTTTCATTCATTCTGCAAATATTATGACAAACATTGTGGAAATGCAGATACAATGGTGGCACTCTAAACCCGAGCTAGCCGTGATAATAAAAGAGGTGACAACTGAAAGACAAAAGTATGGGGAAAATGCATGGAATACCAAATTAGGAAATGGAACAATGAACCCATGGCGCGTGTAGCAGTGAGATGGATTGTCAACATTTGCAAGGCTTTTTTGCACTCATGTGTAAAGACTGTTCAATCGCAATAACATTGTATATAACATTGAAATAAAATCACAACTTTGGGGGTGCAGTGGTAACATCGGTGCCTCACAGCAAGAAGGTCCTGCTCGAGACAGCTTGATTCCCACCTCAGGCGCCTTTCTGTGTGGACTTTGTGTGTTCTCCCTGTTCCGCGCGGGTTCCCACAACTAAAACAAACCCATTAATTTATTAATTGCAGATAAGATCATAATAATAAGGATACAGCGTCTGGCAAATTTTGGTGCCGGTTTAACGCGTGGCTACTGTACCCCCGCTGGTCTGAGGTTTCCTCACGCCTATGAATCGTTCTGCCTTCGAATACCTTCGGCATTGAATGCATATGTGCGGCGCGTTATAAAAATAAATAAATTTAAATCCTCAATAAGAGAAAGGGCAACAGACGGCGTATCAGCCCATGAGACATATTACAATCTGTGTGGTCGCCGAGGCAACGGTACAGTTTTGCTTGTCTGTTGCGAACACCTTTGATACCAGTCTCCTGTAACATTTACAATGCTAAATAACACACAGCCCAGCCCTTACCAAGAGCTAATGTTGTTTTCACAACGGGGTAAAACATCTAACGTTTCCCCGTTCAACTAAAAAATAGATCGGCGCTCATCTCATTCCCCATCCCCATTAGGGGGTCCATCTCTCCCACGGATGACCCCTGTTAATGACCCACAAAGCGGTGCTCATTTTATCAATTCCACAAAGATCGTAGATGAAGTTGACCCCAACCAAGATGTTAACTTAATTCCTTCACACACGAATCAAGCACTGAAACCACGACACAGTATGAGGGTTGCCACAATATGTTGATGCTATGTATCCGCATGACACAAGATCCACAATGATCGAAGAATTGTCCATTCTTCAAATATTGTCACACTGCGATTATTCTTTCTCGTTTTAAATTTCGTCAAAACTTAATTAACTGACCAATATTTAGGACAAAACAATAATTAAAGTTCACAATAGTAATGCAGGGCGGCACGGTGGCGTAGTGGGTAGCGCTTCCGCCTCACAGCAAGAAGGTCCCGGGTTCGAATCTCGGCTCGGGGTGCCTTTCTGTGTGGAGTTTGCATGTTCTCCCCGTGTCCGCGTGGGTTTTCGCCGGGCACTCCGGTTTCCTCCCACCGTCCAAAGACATGCTGCCAGGTTAATTGGGGTACTGGCTAAATTTCCCCAGGCGCCTTGCGATGGACTGGCGTCCCATCCTTGGTGTTCCCCTGCCTTGCGCCCTGTGTCTGCCGGGATAGGCTCCGGCTCACCGCGACCCTGTATTGGATTAAGCGGTTTCTGAAAATGAATGAAATGAATGAATGAATAGTAATGCAAATTAAAAAAGCTTTTACCCTTCACATTGATACTTAGTTTAAACAAAATCGGAGTAATAGACCAAGTAGAAAACATGGGCTTCACTTTAATAAATTATTATGAACCGCGTTAGGGTGCATCGATATACAATTCTTATTTTCTAGAAAATAAATATTCGCAAGTAATGGTTATTCACTTTTCCCACGGGAAGACAGTGGTTACGTATTTTTCGAAGTGCATCTTAAAATAAAGACAATGGTACAAGCAACAATTAGCAGTACTTGGCCCATGCGAATACAAATACGGATCACTGCATTGGCTACGAATTATTTAAGAAACAACGTGGTAGATATTTGTGGTTTATGGGGTATGTGCAGTGGCAGGCTTTCTACGCCCGCGCTGCGGTCAGTGTGTTTAAGCACCGTTCAATAATAGTGATGAAGCCTGGTGTGCTTCTTCTTCTTCTTTGCGATTCTTCGAAGCACGATGGTCAGCCTCTGGACATCGTTGTCTTTCAGCTCGGAGACTGTTGCGAGACTGGCTCGGAGGTTAAAAGGATCAACAGACTAACTCAACCAGAAGGAGTGGTGTTATTTTATATTCGCGAACACAGTGGCTATCCCTCCTGTGCCGGATAAATGGGTCCCATTCCAACGCTTGCATGATGGATTAGATCATCACCAAGCATTGTATTATATTCCTTTCTGAATGAAACCTGTTAAATATTTCATATGGGTTGTTTTTTTAACCACCACATTATGTCTTTCAAATTGCATTAAAAGATTATTCAACATAATGCTAGAAATTCATCTACATTGCAATTTAAAAGTAAAACATTAAAGGTTAAATGTGATGTATGGGGGAGCCTGCTCGATATAAATAAAGCATGCTGGAAGCTCACTCTCACTTGCTTTTTGGTCACAATGTTTTCAAATATATACCTAGGAAGCACTAAAATGACGCTTTTCTGGTGAGTGGGAGATAAATATGGCTTGACGTCACTGTCAGTGATGACATCACATCTTATCCCGGTAGGGTGGTGCAGTGGTAACATCTGCGCCTGACAGAAAGTAGCTCCTGCCCGTTGCGGTTCGAGTCACACCTTGGGCACCTTTCTGTGTAGAGTTTGTGTGTTCTCCCCGTGTTCTGAATGCATTTTATCTGGGTTTTCCAGTTTCCTCCCATAACTAAGAAATACTCATTAATTGGCTGATAACATCATAATATTGTTTATAGGAAACAGTGTGACTAATGTTGGCGCCGTCTAACCACATATAAATTGATATTATTATTATTACTGCCTTCCCCCTCCCCCGGCTCAATGCGGTTTTCTCACGCCTATGAGTCGTTCTCTCTTCGATCAAATACTGCAGAAAATGAACGAACACTGCGCGCGTTATAAATTGTATAAATAACTATTATCCCCTTATTTAACCTCCAAAGCATGGCAACGAGTCTTCCCTGACAATACAGCTCAACCATCGTTACAATAGTGAAGAGCACACGTTTCTCCTACCCACAATTTCAAATAACTTTCAGATCGAGGTTGCCAGGTAATTTTGAAATAAGTGCACTGATGTGGCACCGGTGAGACCCTGTGTTTGATGCAGGTGGCTGCCCATGATTTAACTCAGTTCTGAAGTGCAGTGAGACGAGAGTTTTAACCCAGTCACCAATGACTGCGCAGAATCGCCCTACCCCGCCAGCGTATTACCGTTGGCGTTTCACTTAATGTGATAAAGTTAGGCTCTTAGACTGAAAACATATTGGTATGCATTGCATGTGATGGGACTTTCTCTGTAGCAAGGTATGTGTGAAGGTGTGCCCCATAGTGTGTGGATCAAATGTTCAACTGAAGGGATTTCAAAAGCAGCTCTGTTCACTAACACAGGACGGAACGGCTATGCAAGAGCTACTGCTAATTTGTCTCGTATACATGAGTGAGGTCAGTAAAATTCTTGGAATAAAATTGAGCAAGAGAAAATGTTTAAAGTATTCTTTAGAGGTATCCCGAGCAATAAGAGGGTATCGTATATGGTAACACGTAAGTAAACGGGCGAGACTTGGGAAGTGAATAGTGAGTGGAGAAGCGGTGAGTAGACATTCACCCACAATGCGCCTTGTACAACATGCCAGTAATTTCACTCCATGTTGAATATTTCATGTTTCCGAGTCTCATTAGTTATTAAAGATATGATTCATTAAAGTAATGCATCACAAAAAAGGCACATGCAATACAAATAACATCACGTACATTTATAGTAATGTAGATACTGAAGGAATGAAAAGTATTTGTGATAAGTATGCTTACAAATTTAATACTCTATGGTTCAGAATGCACCCATGATGATGGAGGTTATCCAGGGAATCAAAATATCCAGATATTTAAGATACTGGACATTACCGATTTCTCCGCAAGCAGAGAAATTGGTAATGAATAAAAATATCCAGGTAAGTGACGTTTGGAGAAATTGCAGCATTGCATGTACAAAAGCTCTCTCATCCAAACCACCAGTTCATCAGAACTAAATGTGTGGCAGTGTAATTGTGCCTCCGTAATAATAATGATTATTGATTGCCGGTTAGATCTATGGTTGTGGCAGTTGAAACAATAGTGCAGGTCTCTTAAATTCCCTCCACAACTCTGTCCATTCAGCACTAGACATGGATAACACCACAATTAGTCAATTGGCAGGTCGTGTGTGGCAATTGTTGGTATGCCCACCTCTGAAAAGACGTTGGGCCAGCGTGGCAGAATATGCCAAAATACCTTATAGATGCTCTTCGGCCAGTGGTGGCATGAGCAGGACATTGCAGAGCTAAACTTTTACCTTTACATGTCTATACATTAATTTAAAATACAAAGACATTTGTTTTCCAAAATAGCCTAAATTGTGGTCAAGTGCTGTTAGTGAGTACCTCTAAAGGCCAGCATGGTACACGAGTGGGTGGGTGGTCAGCGCCACGCCCAGCTTTTCTCTCCCTCATGGCAATGTTTACACATCACACCAGATATTCATATTAGGTAGAGTCTACATAAGCGAGTACCAGGTCCAGTAACAAAAATCGTCACTGGTATTGACCGTGAGCAGGAATCGAATTCGGGTCGCCAGGTTTGTAGCACAGCATGCCAACCGCTACATCACATGCCCTTACACGCAGGTGCAAACGCGGAATCACACTC
>JAZEWU010000012.1:5831012-5842593 GCA_036362915.1 Geotria australis
GCGGCAACATTCTGCCAGCGTCCCCTAAGATGGCCGTCACTTCCTTGAAGACAAACACGGAGGGAGACAGGGAGGGAGGGTGAGTGACAGGGAGAGATATAGGGACACAGAGACAGGAAGACAGAGAGACGGACACGAGGGCGAAGCAACGCCAATCCAAATTAAACAATCAACATTGAAGCACAGAACACACACATAGACACATGCAACAGCAAAAAACGCAACTACCCACAACAACAAAAACACAATTTCCACACGCGACACCACGAGGCGAGTTTATGCAAGGCAGGACTTGGCCAGGAGTAGGCCACGCAAAACATTCAAATAAAAACGAGCAACAAGAGCATGGCAGACAACAAAAACAAACTCCAAAGTTACACAGAAACAAACCACCAACCAAAGAGAAAAGGAACAGATGAAAGATGACAAATGTACAACACATTAAAGCTAAATAAATACGTTTAACACAGGGAGCGGCTATTGCACTGCGAATATATCCTATGTTTTCCAGTTCATAATCATGGCCAAATGTCCAAATGTTCCTGACACGAGCTCATATTCCCATTATCAAGTTAATCCGTAGGGAAGGTACTCTGCGAGTCAAATTAAATATGAAGCAATTAAGAGCTGGTCCCTGGTGCCCACCAGTGCTGTATTGTAATAACAAAAAAACTCCATTAGGGAAAAAACTGTCACTTTTTTTACTAACTACCTATTATGACAATAACAGTTAAATATGCAAGCCCTTTTTATCTTTAAATATAAAGGGCTCTCCTAAATTAGCAAGTCAGACTGCAGGGGTAACAGGGATTAAAATAGGTCATGGTGTGAAGGGGCGAACATTTTGGAATTTAAAATGTCTGATTTGGTTGGATGTTTTTCCTAGAACTTTAAAATAGGGTCTCAAGGGAACGTCTGGTGATGTCATGCTGTCATAATCCTCACTCTACGAGCTTTCCTCCCACAACTGGCTTATCCATCCCAGCCTTCCTCTCAGCTGTTCCACCTCCTAACCCCTCTCAACAACTTAGCGCCTCATTTCAAGTTGCTTTAACTATATTTTTAACCTTCCTTTCACTGTAAGTCTACAACCATTGCTGCTTCTCTCTGGTCTCCCCATCACATGGTGAATGAGGCAATCCGCCATCTTTGAAAAATGGTCAGAAAGACCCAGGCAGGGCGGCACGGTGGCAGAGTGAGTCGTGCTGCCACCTCACAGCAAGAAGGACCCAGGTTCGATTCCCAGCTCGGGTGTCTTGCTGTGTGGGACTTGCACGTTCTCTCTGTGTACGTGTGGGTTTTCGCAGGGTACTCCGGTTTCCTCCCACAGTCCAAAGACATGCTGTTGAATTACTTGGCCTGACTCAATTGCCCTGCGATGAACTGGCATCGCATCATTGGAGGCATCATCGGGCTTTCTGAATAGCGACGCCTCCAACCTGGGAGGAAAAAGGTCGCGAAGGAGACAGTAAGGAACACTCAACACGGCTATCCCGAAAAAACAGCTGCCAAGTACAATTCTCATACATTAAACCCTGAAAACCTACTTCATTACACGTCACCATGTTCATCGTGTGGCACACCAACCACTGTGCCATTCCCCCACTCCCCTGCACCCAATCAAGATTGCCTATCCTAAAGTACCAACATTCTGCGGTGTGGCGCTGTAAGCTCTGCCATCCGCCTCTCCCTGTGGACGCACCCAACTCATCGAGGGCAACCACCGAATGTTACCGACAACTCGTCTGTTGCCCCCGGGCCTCCTGCTGAGCAGGAAACCCCTTCGGGGCACGGGGAGCGAGCGTAACACATGTGTCTCGCTTCTGGCAGAGGGGGGCCGCGGTGGGACCGCACCACATGGTCCCCACCCAAGATCCCACCAGTCAGTCAGTTTTTTATTTACGCTGGAAAGAACCGCTGAGCTAGTAGCTATTTTAACAGTTGTCTAGCGGGGAGGGGTAAGCAAGTTAGTAGGTGACTTGGGCTGTATCCAGGATGGGATGCCAGTCCATCACGGGGCACCGGGGGAAATTTAGTCAGGCCAATGAAGCGAGGCAGCATGTCTTTGGACTACGAAGATATGCACACTGAATCCCTGTTGCTCCTCTTCAAAAACCCTGCCCTGAACTTGCCCAATGCCCAACACCTGAGCGAACCTCAGCAGACTGATACACTTTCTTGGAGCCACCACCTGTTGAATCTGTCCGTGATTTACATGACCCTTACGCCATTACCCCCAACAACAGCCTCGTACGACCGTTCCAGAGACGATGACTCGTACGACCTTGACAGCCCCCCCCCCCCACCCCATGGTCTCCACAAACAACTTTAATTTTACTAAATCTCCATCACTACTGCCTGCCACCACCGCCTTCTCAATTCTCCTGCTGCCGACCGATCAGCCGTGACTCTTGCGATTGCCAGCGTCTCTGCCCCGACAGCTTAGACCCTGAAGATAGAACTCCGCCTAAACCGCACTGCATTGACCCAGTCCTCCCCCAATCCTACGATAGCCCCCAACTGACACACGTTCACCCGTGATGGCAAGCTTGACTTAATGCACAAACAACCAAGGACACTCGTGATAGCTAAGGCTCCGGCAGGCAACAGGAGCACCTGCACTCGCACCAATCCCACTGACACCTTGAATGAGCGACATCCCTTACCAGTCAATACACTCTGCTCCCCATCAAACCAAATTCTACTGAAACAGCATGGTCGTTGCTTGTATGGCTTGTTGAATCGCTCTTCGATGTCTTCTTGTTGACTATTCAATGCACACACGACCGCACACGAGCTTATTGTGTTTTCTGCACTGGCGGGTCGTTTGTTTCATTGTTATTGAGCGTCCACCCCGGACACACAGAACCGCATCTGCACCCCGCACAATAACGTTCGCTGTTTGTCATTACTGCCGAAACCCACCCACTACTAAATAACAATACACATAATATATATATGCAGTAAAAATGTTCTTAAAGGACACGATCAAATGAAAACGACGCAACATAATATTTACGTCAGAATAACAGTAAAATAGAGACAACCAAATTGACGCGAGCACGAACGCCAGTAAGCCGGAGTTTATCGTACATCCCAATGTGCAGAAGCCTATTTCCTCGCCACCAAACCGCGACCTCCCACCCGCTCCTCCACCGCAGCCATTCCGGAACAATTCGTCACCATGCAAACCCCATCATGCCTCATCTCTCCGAAGTCTATTTTGGCCACGAAAAACAGGTTACAATTAAATGAATAAAACTGAACAATTTAAAATCAAAAAGACTTATTATAATAACGCCAACAAATATTCATAATAACATTCGTACGGAGAGTCTCTCTCGGGTCCGCGTGTCGGTCCCCTGTGTGGGGGCTCTAGGCCATTACTGCAACGCAAATTGCTCTGTTACCTAATACAATTTCCTCTATTCCCATTCTTATTATATATATTTGTTGCATTATTTCATTGCAGCGCTTTGTGACCCTCGGGTGAAAGGCGCTATATAAATTGAATTATTATTATTATTATTATTATCTTATTTTTATGATTAATAATAGTTGTTTACCATATGTGGCCTCTTTAGTCACCCGCCTCCTGGGTTTGTCCCCTTTTCTGGTGGGCTTCCCATGGGGCCTTGCCGCCACGACAATGCAGCGGTGTGGTTTCGTGATTGATGGCAACTAGCGGTTTTGCTCACATATATCAGTTTTTCCGTGACGACATCATTATTATTACCTGTTTAATCCTGTACAGGGTCGTGGGAGCCGGAGCCCATCCTGGCAGACACAGGTTGCAAGGCAGGGATATACTGAGGATGGATGCCAGTCTATCGCAGGTCACTGGGAGAGATTTAGTCAGCAGGCCAATTAACCTAGGCAGCATGTCTTTGGACTTTGGGAGGAAGGTGGAGTGGTCAGTGAAAACAAACATGGGCAAGGGGAGAACCTGGAAACTCAGCACCAAAAGGCATCGGAGCTTGGATTCAAACCTGGGTCCTTCTTGCTGTTAGGCTACCCGCTATACCATCCGTGGCGATATTTCCTAATTTCGAGTTTTGTAAGGCATTCTTTAGATATCACAGCATTCATGATGGCGAAAGGCCAATAAATACACAACATCCATCACAAAAACCCAAAAATCCCATATCACACAAACCCTACTAGTAGAGTTTCAAAAGATATATTTCCAGTCTTTATTTCAGACCCTCTGGCATGATTGTGTCTGGACACCACGATCAACTCTTTCCCCCCTCACCCCACCATCCTATCACAGGACTCGCAACACAGTCCCTCCATGCTTCTGTCATCAGCAATGCCATCACGCTGACTCACAGGGCGTTCTCGTCCGAGGTCACTCAACTGTCTCTCCCCTCTTGTGACCCAAGTCACGATGGGGACCTGTGGTCATACCAGTGGTCAGTGCCAGCGGGATGGCAGCCCTGTGACATTTGCCGTGATCTGTACTATGCTACGCAACGCACGGGACAGCATGTCTCTACAGTCTACACCACCACTGCGCCCTCGGGCACAAAGCTTTTCATGCGCTCCGATCCCTGTGCCAGTAACATGGCTTAGCGCGATGCACACTGAATGACACCACGCGTAAACACGCAACCTGCTCCATCCTCACCACATCAACATTGTCTCAAGCACTGTCAACAGTCTTAAGCACCCCCATCAAGCAACTGTGCACACTCGCCAAATATGCAATGTGAAGCGATTCCACTCTTCCCTCTGCTTTAATAGCAAGAGCATCGCCCTGGTCTACAACGAGTGAAGAAGGCAATTTGCCTCAATATGTGAGCACAGTAACTCCCATGGTAGATTCATATTTCTATTAGGATCCCTCCTAGAATGAATATGCACGCTCCTCAACCGATGTGGCCCTCTTTCCCTCAATACATTGCTCCCCAAATAAATCACCAAATCTCACACCCCCCTTGAGAGACTTGAACATAGCCCTACCTACCCCCGACTCTACAAAGCACACGCACTGAAGAGAACGTATCTTTGCTCCCTCGGAGACCAACTAACCACTCTTATCCACTTAACTGATCCCTGGCGAGCGATGCACCCCGTGAAAAAAGATGGCACTTATTAGTTAAGAGTAAATCATCTCCGGAATCGATTTATTCCTCATCTCAAACACCCACCTAAGTGATATCCTTGGGACCCAAATCTCCAACCTACAACTTGACAACCATGGACCCCAAATCTCTCAAATTCCTCCCCTGCTCAGACGCACGCTCACACAGGACCAAGGCGGAATATTAATCACAATCAGCACATACCGAAATAATATATGAGACCAGACCATCATTAGCCTCGAATACAAACGACCACAGTCAGGCCATCCATCCATCCATTTTCAGAAACCGCTTAATCCAATACAGGGTCGCGGTGAGCCGGAGCCTATCCCGGCAGACACAGGGCGCAAGGCAGGGGAACACCAAGGATGGGACGCCAGTCCATCGCAAGGCGCCTGGGGAAATTTAGTCAGTACGCCAATTAACCTGGCAGCATGTCTTTGGACGGTGGGAGGAAACCGGAGTGCCCGGCGAAAACCCACGCGGACACGGGGAGAACATGCAAACTCCACACAGAAAGGCACCCCGAGCCGAGATTCGAACCCGGGACCTTCTTGCTGTGAGGCGGAAGCGCTACCCACTACGCCCACAGTCAGGCCAACACGTAAAAATTATCCCCCATTCTAACATAAGCAATCAAATCTAACAAGCTTGGTCAGTTCCTTACGAGGTGGACTTAGGCTGGAATCCAGTGTACTGCACTGCAGTACTACAAGCCTGTTAACAAACAGACATCTCGCACCTGAATAGCCTGCTCACACAGGTCTAAATCTCACCTCAAACACATTACAGATTATGAATTACATACCGATTTCAAAGCTGTGAAAAAAAAAGCTCCCTGTTCCTATATTTATAAAAAGAACACAACTCCAACAATCCGTCACACTGCTCTCCTCCGCAGACAACGTGCAGATATCCGACGTGAAACGAGACTCTGTCTCCTCCCGTGGGACTTTCACCAAAAACAAGCAGCAGCTGCAGCTTTCGTGTTGGGAAAACTCTTGGACTTGGCAGACTTCCACTCATAATATAGCATTCAATTGCCCACCCCTCCGGAGGATTCTAACAGAAACTCTTACATCTGGCACTCTCTCCCCCACCCCATCCACTCCCCCTCGATGCAAAACGCCGCAATCTCTCCGATACACGAAACAAGCTCCCCAGCAGACAAGCACGCAATCTACCGCTATGTCACTCATCACACGGACTTCACAACCTTCACAAACATCCTCTCAATCTCACTGGAGCGTTCCACTCTCAATTATACGCAAAGGTGAAATCAGTCTCATGAAAAGCAGATATCTATCTAGCGACCCCATTACTCTACCGATTCTGATAACGGTTATGAGAAGGAGAGGTAGCAAAGTGTACGTGGCCACTTGACAGCGCAAAAGCCTTAGAGTCAAGGCCTCACACTTACTGTCTTTCATGAAAAGATAAACATGTAGGCAGGTGACTCTCTCTGTATCCTCACCAGCCTTCAATGCTATATTTCCAGGCTATTCATCAACAAATATGGTGCAGCTTCTGAGTAGAAGTTAGACCCCCAGGAAGTGGAGAATCCTCCCCCTACTTGAAAACTTGCTGAAACCTGACCCTAGTGTGTCCTTGCTCCTGGAAACCTGTGAAAATTACCAATTGAAAAGTCCATCCCTGCCTTCCAAAATATCAAAAACACTGGGACTGCTTCGCTCCACCTGCCTGTGCTTGTCTCAACAACATACAAAGTGCTCTGCTAAAAATGTTGCTCCCACAATTGTCCCCACCCAGATCTTAATTTCACTCAGCTGATATTCTACCTCCCTTCAATCGATTGCGAGCGCAACTTGTCCAATATCAAGCTCCATCATTTAACTCATCCTGACCACATCACCTCTTCACCGACTCACAACAAACCGACTGAGCAGGGCTCCGCGCCCGTTACAAAAGTAGATTATTATTATTATTATGATCACTCTCGACTCGACTTCACACTTCAGCAGCCACACCAACCACCATCATCAGATCTTGCAACCACCACCGGCTGGTCAATTCAGCATTTGCGTCCACTCATCACAATCGAAACCACCATCACCCTCCCTTGCAACATGGTCGTGTCTCGCCTCGACTATTGCCACACCGCTCTTGTTCGATCTTCATCTGTAAAACCATCGCGCCCGTGTCGTCCTCGGCAGCTGACATCCGCGCCTTGATTCCCTCTCCTCCCTCACCAGCAGCGTCGGTGTTCTGACATTGTGAACCCCCACCTCTGGATGGGCTACCGGGTGTCACAGATGAAACCTGAAGGCGTACCTAATCGTTCAAGTATTATCTGACGATAAATTATTAGAGTATCTGAATAAAGTATTTTGACACTCGTTAAAGTATTATGTTACTGTGGCTGGTGGAATTCTGATCGTAGCTCAAATGCAGACGTGTGTCGTTTGACAGCCTGTAACGTCCTAAACAGTGAAATATATGTATTGAAGCTGGAAGGAACCGTTGAGCTATGTTGTTCTTTTTAACAGTTGTCCAGCGTGGAGGGGGAAGCAATTTACAACAGCGCAGGGCACCGGGGGCAATTTAGTCAGGATAATAAGCCAAGACAGCATGTCTTTGGAAACACTAACCTGTGCATGCGTGCACATGCATGCCCAGTTTGTGAAGGGAGCCTATCCTGAATGGAAGCTCAGGTTTCCACTACACCGGCTACCTGATCCCCTGCTGCATGTGGCACCACCGCGCCGCTAATCCAGGTCGCCCGCTGTATCTATCTGCGCTCCCGTCGCCCAGGCTCACGGTCAAACGCTCCGCACCATGACTCGTAACCTCTCTACACCGAGCACCAGGACTGACACTGCAAGGTGTTATTCTAACAGTGATATTGGGGATTTTAATGTCTAATTGCTACAACTCTCAGCACTACAGTTTTGTCCACAATAGATTACCTTTACAAGAATGATCATGCCTCTCCAGGGGCGAAACGGTGGCGTGGTAAGTAGTGCTGCCGTCTCACAGCAAGAAGGCCCCGGGTTCGAATCCCGGCTCGAGTGTCTTTCTGTGTGGAGTTTCGACGTTCTCCCCGTGTCCGCGTGGCTTTCCGCCGGGCAGTCCGGTTTTCTCCCACAGTCCAAAGACATGCTGCATAGGTTAATTGGCCTGCGGACTAAATTGCCCCCAGTGCCCTGTGATGGACTGCGTCCCATCCTGGGTATAGCGCTGCCTTGCGCCCTGTGTCTTCCGGGATATGCTCCGGTTCACCGCAACCCTGTACAGGATTAAGCGGTTTCTGACGATGAATGAATTAATCATGCCTTTGCAATGCAGATGGACAGATAATGCTGATATATTAACACGTTTAATAACCCATCACACATTAACTATGGGTAACTGGCCCATAAATGATTAAAACTCCTTGGAATACCTGGGCTTATTCACACAGCACATGACACCCGCTTACCATGAAATCTGGACCCCGTTCCTTTCATTCCTGCTCTCCCCCACCCTCACAACCAACCACGTAACACCCACGCGCTCCCCTCAGACACCAGTCACGTTTAACACCCACAAACACAGCACCCTCAGTATACATGGCACCCATCTCTCAGCACCCTGCATCACCAGTCTTCCCACAACCGTGACCCCAGAGCCCCGGGCTGCAAGCACACCCCTCCCCTTGCCTCACGCATCACACAAAACACGGAATACTAAATTCCCGTTTGCACTGCTTGGTTAACATTGTTCTGTTTTTGCATTAAGTTTCTTATGTTTAACCAAAAATGTTTAAACGGAATACAGCCTCAGGTTTGTGGTGAGGGCATGGAACGTTGAAAAGGTTGCATGCGTTCGCTTGAAACTGAAATGCGCAAACGTGTAGAAGATTCATAATTTCTTCATTAATCCTTCATTCACAAGAGGAATCTGTAACTAAAATACATGAGCGAGCTGACTTGTCAGAGGCAACTCGGTGTATGCGGTGCTCTATCAATAGCAAACCATTACGAGACTATCCATTATGCAATGGAACAAAGATGTCTACATACGTGCATTTGCAGCTCTGTTGTCTCCAAATGTCTATTTCTAAAATCTCCTTTTGAAAGCACATTTACAAACATAAAAAAGCTGCTATTGCTTGAAACACTGGTGTAAAGTTCGGGTATAAATGCAATTCAAGTGTTATTTAACATCTTAGGATAAATTAAATTGTTTATCATCATTGCCAAATTGTGTGCGCTTCAACGTGAACCAAAATGGCTCTGCAAGTTACCCTGGATGTGACACAACAATTAGTTTGAATAAGAAATCACATGTAAATGTAGCTCAGTAAATTATAGGAAAATTTAATTTTTAATTATATGTCCCTTAATTTACCATTTAATTGCAATGTATGCAATCAGCTTTCTCAAGTCAATTACTGCTGTGTACAGATTAGGCCCATTTTTTTACGTCGCAAGATTTATCCGGATATTTTATACCAGAATATAACGCGCAACACCAAACTGTTTACTGGAATAGATTCACAAGGGTCATCCTGCGATCAAAAATTCCTATTATAAACGTGGGCTAGCAGCTGAAATTGGTATTTTTCGTGTAAACAAATTGAGAAAGGATGCGTGAAATTACTCAGGCGTTTGTGTTTGAATGACTGAATGCCGTAGTCTGCTGTGGGTGAAGATGCATTTACTGTGTGTGAAAATATTCACTTTGGTGCAAGCACGTGTCAACCGGGACAACAAAATAATTTTAAGCGGACAAAAGCAACCTGCTCAATTCTTTTATGCGGCATGCCTCGGTGGCGGCCGAGGGGGTGTGCGGGGCCTGGGGTTTAGGTTGCTGCTGTTGTAGAACTCAATCCTTATCGTGTGTGGGGGGCCCTACCACACGCCGCCGCTCGCTACGGCTGTCATCACACATCACGGCGATGCGACACTCGCGTCGCAGAAACTGCCGCGGAATAAAATTAAAATGCCCATTGCGGCTTGCCTGAACACGTAAACACGCGCCCGAATTTAATTGTCAATGTTCTCTAAGATAAGACATATAAATAGCTCGTGTTTAGAATGACGATCTTTAATTTATAAAGCCACCTTCACTTTCCAATTTCACGATAGGTGTCAAGCCACAAATCAGCCCCGTTCACATAGACACTGTCTCATTTCGTGGCTCCACCGAGCTGTGCCTTTGGAAAGTTTGACGTCATCCATAACGTAGGCCGGAGGTGCTCTTCTCAGTTTTCGTATTTCTGCAGTGAAACCTACATAGATTCTTGTACTTAACCTTAAATTGGGATTTTTTTGCAACCATGCGGTGCTCTATAATTTATCTATGTTTTTATTATTATCCAGGAAAACGTATTTTACAAAACCACTTTTGCAAAAGGCACTGCAAGTTTAGATGTTATCATAAAAGATAACCCGTGAAAATATGTCTAAACTAAGATAAGTAGAATTAAAAATTCATGCCATAATGTTTGCCATTGGCCAAACTTTTCCAAACAATATTAAATTACGTTGGGATACACCTGATAGGGCAATAAGGTCATCTACATATCCTCACCAAAATTAAGGGACATGAGGTTTGTGTTGATACGTTCATGTTCATAAACACTGGGATAGGTTTTGCTCAAGCACTGCATTATTTTATTATTTTCTCAAGCGTCAATGTAAACTGCCAAATCTCTACAGATTAAGTTGACAACGATTTACCTATTAACTGTAATCAACAGAAGCCTTGATTTAAAACACTAACAGTCACACAGTATTCACACTCCACCCAACCTCTGCCTGTGTTCCACTCGACGCGTTTAAAATCCCGCACGCTCACCGTTTATCATTCTGGCCCCTTGCCATGCACACACAGCTCCCTGTTATTTACTTACTATCTGCAGCACTCCTATCGTGAGCAACGCGGACTATAGTTTTTCCACATCCATGTAACACCATTTTTTTTAAATAACTAGACAATGCGGGTGAAACGTCAGGGTTCAGTGCTCCCTAAAGAACCCGACCGTCAGTATTATTACCCTTAGCACCGTCCCAGATCCCTCAACATCTTCTCACCGAGCCCCGCTAACCGCGCACTCCACCAGCTCCTGAATAATGGAAAACACTCCATTAGACGAAACCAGGTCTGTTTCATGCAGAATTTGGTTTCGGGTTTTCGTGGACTTCCGGCGATGGCTCGAAATCTGTGCAAGCGACTGTGCTAAATTTGGGTGCACGTTTTGAATCGGTGGCAGCCTTGCTCTTTATGAAAATTGTGCAGCCAGTCGGCAGCTGAGAATGTGAGCGCGACCGCCCCACCAACGGACAGAGCCGACTAATCAGGCTCTGCCCGGCTCATTGGCGCGCGATCTTCTTCTTCTTTGCGATTCTTCGAAGCACGATGGTCAGCCTCCGGACATCGTGTGTGTGGTATAGCTGTTAGTGCGCTGCATTACAAGTTCAATTTCCCGCTCACAGCCAACACCAGTGACGATTTTCTGAACCGGACCTGTGCCTCCCTTAGGTTGACTC
>JAZEWU010000012.1:5846978-5894720 GCA_036362915.1 Geotria australis
TCGCATCAACACAATCCCGTACTCTGCGCAGCTCATCACAGCACCTACTCCACACACCGCGTTCGCGCACAACCTTCGCGAAACGCCGTTTCTCGGTCCCGGCACCCACAACCTGGAACAGCCTGCCACACACCTATTGCGTCAAACGCAGTCCCCTACAGCCTTAAAAAAACTCTTAAAAAGTCATCTTTTCACCGACTCACAGCAAACCCACTGAGCAGGGCTCCGCGCCTCCGAATCAACAGGTGCAACGCGCCCAGAGAAAATGCGCGCGTTACAAATGTAGATTATTATTATTATAAATGTAAATGTATTAATTATTATTATTAAATGCATGATTCGTATTGCAAGCAAAGCCTGCTGAGAACATAGAATGCTCTTTTATATGTACTGACAATAAATCTACTACACACCAGAGATCAAGAAGTTAAACACCACTGAACATTCGGCATTTAACGTTCCCACCACTGTAATGCACGTGCATGTTTCATTTTAAAGAAACAGCAAACATTCTTCGTTAACAATCGTGGGTAAGCTGCTAAAGCATACACACCTTTACAATCTATAGCAATTAATTACTGTCCTACCAACTCGCGTAATGTATCGAGACATTGAATAAGCATGGGTGCAGAAAACATACATGTACAGTGACATAAGCCAAGCTAACAGTTAACATGACATCAAATAAACACAGGCAGTGCAAGCAACATTTTAATTAATTTATGGGAGAGAGAGGCATTTGCTCAAGGGATTGAGACATGCGAGGAGCCTGGGTGGAGTGCGTACCGGAGGTGGCCCAATTGCCTCTAAAACTGGAACTATGGGCTTCCCATGTGGCACGCGACGAGGAGGGGCGCTGATGTAGAGGAAGACCCTGTTTGATTTGCTCTCGTCTCTAGAGGGATCCTTTAACATCAGACAGCCCTGTAGCCACGGAGTGAGGTGTACCTATGCCAGCCCTGAGTCAACGCCTTGCAATATGCTTTGGCTTTTATATCATCTAAGCGCAAACCGGAACGCTGCTTAATGGATGCGTTGCCAGGTTGTAATTTTTCTGGCATCTGTTCACGGTTTAAATAACGTTCGCGTTAATGTGCATATTTCTATCCGCATCGTAAATTATACGATAGGTACAGGAAGCCTGACATTTAAAATAGGCCTAACTCCACTGGTAAAGCTCTTCTAAAAACCCAATATGGTTCATAAATTGGCAAACTTATAAATTGCTCACTTTGTAAAAAATGTTATAATGCAAGGTATACTTTCATATACATTTTCTTTCATGTATATGTCAAAAACCCATTCAACAAATTATACCGCTTCACAATTTTTACAATAATCCCGAATCTAAGCTTGCTGAAGATTTGAAAGACAGTGGCTCAGCTGCACCGCTGGGCCTGGAATGATGAATTGTTACAAAAATTCCTTTAAAAGGTTAACACTCAATTTCTCTTGATTTTCACGTTACTGATATTTTTATAAATCTTTATCTATTTTCAGTAGTATGCTAAATGTGCTATATGCATCATGCGACGTAGCAAATTAATTTCCTTTTTGGACCTAAAAGTGCACCACCACATTGAGTGATTGAGATGCCCTGGAAGATGAAATCACAAAGCTTTTTATCAAGTCAACTCAATATGCCTCATCTCAACCTTTAATATGTCCTGCACAGAGTGTTCGTAAGCATCTCAATTTCACTGGAATGTTTAATTCCCAGACCTGGGTGGAGTAAGCCAAATTAGATTAAAAACTAAATTTTACGTTTTCTTTATTGGTGATGGGCGTTCAACTGGGACACCAGTTTAATGGATTGCAGTTGCTCGGATTGGAACCCTGGATCTTAACAATGCTGGCTCAGCGCCCTGATTTGTATAATCCATCTGAGCCATCCATCCACCTTAAATCCTTCTTGTGGATACTCATTTTCCCCAACGAATGCCATTATTCACAACCACTCAATCTACTGGTGATAATGAAATAGCTAATGATTGACAAGCGATATGATAATAATAAGCAGTCAAATTACACACGTTTTCTTACATTGGCAAATAAATTCACATCAACAACGACTTGATGATGTTTCAGAAAACACCCACACAACTGGAACGGCTTGCATGTGCTAAGAGAGATATCAAGTGTAACACCGAGTATTGTTTGCATGGCCCAATGCCCATTGCACACACACAGCATTACACTACAAGTCACATCTGCAATTGTGGGGTCCCGCTCCAGCTGACAATACCGCATCGCAATCCTCGAGAATCATTTATTTATCATTCTTCTTAAACCTTCAGGATTCTGCCTGACATCATCATGGCAATGGAGAGGAGCGTTTCGGTTTTCATTTTATAATTTGGAGGGAAGTGTTACATTAAGGGGTACGTAAAAGAAATAATAACTTACATTCATAATTCACTGTATACAGCAGCGTGGGAAACATTATTTTCCAATAATAGGAATTGCCTTGGATTGTTTCAAACAACCGGCAAGGCTGCAATTACCAGCAACATAGCATCTCTGTGCTCAAGAGCCACGTCTGTAATGCCTAACATGCGTGACGCAACGCACAGCATCCCCACAGTGCAAGGGAAATGGGCTCGGAGTGCAGCATTGTGGACTGACGGAATATCCAGCACTCATGGAGGTGACGTTCACACAACACAGTACGCAATTTGTTGTTGTTGCAGGTTTTATCGTCCACTATCCAGGTTGACCCGGGTCGGCCGTTTGTCCTCCAAAAGCGGGGATATTAGAGCAGAATCTGGCGGCCGGATGCCCTTCCAATCGGAGGGTCTTCGAATCGTTATTAATAATAATAGCATTTATAGAGCGCTTTACACCCAAAGGTCACAAAGCACTGCACAGGGCTGCGGAGAGAACGACATGTCAGCAACGACAGAGAACGGAAAATCAGCAACAATTTTTTTGGGGTTTTTTTTTTTTTCATAATCCTAGCTGTGGAGAGAACGGCAAGTTAACAACGAGGAGACAGAATAACTGAGAGTCAAGCAGTGTGGGACCTCCCCGCAGACCTGTTCACCAAGGGAGATTTCAACCAGGAGTGCTAGACTCCAGACCTGTTCACCAAGGGATACCCTAGCAGGAATGCTGGACTCCAGGTGATATAGCTCTGGGGCTCATTAGAACACGCAAACCCCTCCACCACGATAAGGTTACGATCCAACGACGAGGGAACCATCAGACCAGTGATGCTAAGGAAGTCACTTCGTCTTTGTTGCTTAGGTATGCAGAGAAGGTAGGAAGAGCAAGGGCCTCAGGACAGGGCAAACATCACTTATGCATGAGAAGTGGGTCCCGCCATCAATTTAACGCGGTGTCCACGCCACATCGCAGCTCGGCGGCACTACATCACACGCCGCCGCCGACACACACAAGGGAGGAACTATCTTCAGCACAAGCTGTTAAAGACTGGATTTTATGTTCACATTATGTCTTAATTACAGAATGCATAATCATTATTAATGAGTACATGTGAGCATGCACTTGCGTTTGGTTTAAGAAAACCAGACAGGACCAGGTGACCAGAGTAAACCATGCATAGCAATGTAACCGGTATCACATCGGCTCATTTACGTGTGATTAGCTGGTCATAAAAAAGGAATTTAAAAAATGTATACTTTTGCCAGTATATATTGTTTTACCTTTAGTAATAAATGTCCTACACGAAAGGGTTAGGGCTTTACGTGATGTATAAGTAATGTACACATAGCAGGAGTTGCCAATGCAGCATGCTCATTACCAGGGTTCATATCCCAGCTTAGACTTTCACAACACAGTAATTCTGTTTGTTTTAATAGGAAGAAAATTACCTTTTAAATAAATGTAATCGATATGTGTTAGTTAGACAGTTGTTTGCCAGCCATTGGCTTGGATAAATTAAGATCGTCCCATTAATGGGGAAAGTAATGGGCATCTCGGATTTGCTGACAATGCACTCGTTATTCCAAGGAAATTTAATTACAGAAAATGCTTTATTTTACTTCACAGCTATATCTTCAAAATGTGTTTGAATATGAGCAAAACAAAAAGCAATGTACAATTAACTTGAACACAAAAAATTGGTAATAGACAACTGAAAACACAGGAGAATATTAATAATACTTAGAGCAATTATCAAAGGCAGAAGCAAAATAAATAAATATAGAGGTAAACATGAGCAGGGTGGACTGATGTTGGCAAACTGAAATAGATGCTGAAAAGCAGCAGACCAATTTAGTTGGAAGTGAGCGTTTTCAATCAGTGTCTATTTCCAGCCATGATTTATGGATCAGAAACGTTCAAAATGTCAAGAGAATTGCAATCAAAGCTGAAAAGTATAGCAACCAGCATAGACGGAGACATTATTGGAATTACACTGAGGAGGATCAAGATGGATCAGTGCACAATAGATAGATAGATAGATGTTTATTATTAGAAATTAACCTGTGAGCTTGCAAGCTCTGGAAGCGGTATTCCTGTGATACAACAATAGTAGAGACAAATGGATAGGGGGGACACTTTCGTTATAAGGTATGGCATGCGATGAAAGAAACTAGTAAAGGAATGACAGTTGAAGGACAGAACACATACTGACAGCATGATCACCATGGACTTGGAGGGATGGAGTCAGTCTCCGTGTAGAAGTGAAATTGATTGTGTATTACAGGAACATGCGGGATGATTATGGTGGGGTGGCAGGCATTAACCGAGCAGTGGATAGATAATAGTTGGTGATGATGTTGAGTTAAACGAAAAAAAACACATTCAGTTGCTAAAATATGTTCACAAGTCGTTGTAGACCAAAGCCAAGAATTGATGACTAAACCCAGCAGCAATACATTGCAGCGAACCCAGCACGATGGTGACACTGATGTACGCATACCGAGAAGTCACATTCCTCGGATTCCACAGCATTTATTTACCAAACGTCAATAACTGACTAATTGTTTTACCATCCTTCTGTTGTTGTTTGTCACGTGTGATTGCGTATTAGATGACAAATAGGGAAGGTTACTATGCAGTGATTAGGCTCCAGCTTTAACGAGGTAATCGGACTCCCAGACTGATTGGGTCTGAAAATAATCGAACTGAACCTGATTTGTATTGATGCAGATTTCCACGGCTTGATGTATGCGAACTGCTCTTAAGAATTGCTCTTTCGAGATACCCGTCTCAAGTGTTCATCCTCTTTCCTTTGCGACGTTTCACCTCCCACGTTGAAGGCATCATCAGAAGCCTGATTATCAGAAACCCGATGATGCCTCCAACATGGAAAGCGAAACATCACGAAGGAGAGACGAGCAACGCTCGACACGGCTTTTCCGAAAGAGCAGCTCTTAAGACAAATTCCCCGGACCTGATTGGCTGCAAATCACCTCGTCCTCATCGTCCCCACATATCTCTCCCCAGCGGAATCATCGCCATGGTCCCTTGAGGAGCACAGCGCCACAGGCAATCAACAGGTCTTCACTCAACCTTGTGTTCCCTTGGATTTGTTTATAATTGACCTCATGACTGTAAAAACATGATCACAATTTTCTGATCCATGTCTATAAATGCCTGGGGAACTGTAGATAACTGGGGAGAGAACCATGGATTTCAGGATGCATGTATAATAATGATTATTACAATTTATAACGCCCACGTATGTGTTCAATGTCAAAAAGAGAGGGAGAAACCCAGAGGTGCAAGGAAACTGCAGAGGTGGGAAGGGGGAAGTTAGCCATGCGATTAGCCAGCGCCAAAACCTAACAGACACTACGTCCTATATGATTATGATGGTATCGGCCACTTAATGAGTGTGTTTTTGTTGTGGGAGGAAACCCACAAAGAACAGGTGTAGAACACACAAACGCAAAACAGAAATGCAGCCGAGAGGGAATCGAACAGCCTCGAGCAGGACCTTTTTTTCTGCGAGGCGCAAATGTTACGACTGCCACCCAAGATGATACGAGTTGTTCTGTAGCACAGCTACAGCAGTCACTGTGGAGGATAGGCAATTTGGTGAGGTCAAGTCAAGTTTGTGTTGTTTAACCAGCTGAGACCCTAAGAGACCAGGATAGTGTCTCAATTGAAAAAGTGACCCGGGTCACCAAAATAAGAAAAGTAAAACAAATAAAATATAGTACAGCAATGAATAAAATAGAAACCCGTGCAAAACAACTGTATTCTCTTAGCAGGGTAAAGAGATGTGACTAGGAAAGGACACAAATAGAAGATCTAGGGGTCTGGCATTTTGTTGTACATACACCCAAGCCAACTCTCTACACTTCAATAAACAAATAAGTGCAGTTGATCTTCAACTCCAACATTGAAACACATGCCAACTGATTTACAAGCTCTTGCTCATTAGAGAATATAACATTTTTAATACAATTTTAAACACAATGTTCCTGTATACGAATTCGGACAGTGGACTTTTGCATGTGGGGCCACAATCATCTAAGTGTGTGTAGGGGAGAAATCACATATGGAACAACCAAAACCAGGTCATCAGCCTTGATGACAATCGCGAAGATGGAGCACAAATAGTACACAATTCAGTGACTCATGAGAACAAATAACACCAAGGCATCCATTTTAAGCACAATGTGAAACGACAATAGCCTAATCGCAGGGGCTGTCATGGGTGGTAAGTGGGGGGCGAGTGGGTGGTGGGTGCTGAATGCGGGGCTGGTGGTCATGACAATGGCATGTGTTCGGGTCAAAGGTTTAAAAATACCGGGACTCTCCCAGCAAATACGAGAATGTAAACATGTACAAACAGTGGGCAATGATTTTTATACTCGTGCACATATAAGTGCATATTACATAGCTAACGGGACGTAGATAGTGTCGTGATTGGCAGCTTTGGAAAATACATCTCTTTCGAAATGATCGGTGTCATGTCAGCATTAATGAGACCACCACACGTTGATTTCCTGTTTCATTGTAGCATCACACCACAACCTTTCCTTTCTCTGTATCATCCCGGAATAACACGACCATTGCGAGCACACTGAAGCTCTCGCTACAGGCCTGTCAATTAAACTGCTCTTTTGTGCAAAGGTCTCCCGGTGCAGTGTCAGTCATGCGGAGGCCTTCACCTAGCAGTGGATTTCACAAACTGTTGTAAACTATGGCTATTGGACCTTTTTGCCGTTGTACAAATAATGTAGAAAATACGAGGTTTTACCCTTTCCGGCAATGAGAAAAAAGTGTTAGGCTCTTTAATCACTAAATGGACACCTTTTTGCAAAGGTGTCCATTTTCTAAACCGCTTGTCCTGGTGAGGGTCGTGGCGGCAGCAGTCCAAGGAGGGTGGACCAGACATCACTTTCCTCAGCAAGATTCCAGCTCTCCCTGGGGGATTCCCAGGCGTTCCAAGGCCAGCTGAAGGTCGGCCTCTAGATCTCCACCCAGTGGGCCGTGCCTGGTAGACTTCCTGGAGGAGCCTCCCAGGGGGCATCTTTAACAGATGACTGAACCACCTCAACTGGCTCCTCTCAACCCGATGTTAGCCGCGGCCGTGAATCAGTCAGGTCGCTGGGTTCATATCACAGGGTGTTATGAACTACAACCCCCCCAAGGGCATCGGCCAATTACACATAATAATTTAACCGTTGTCCTTTGTAAGTATGGCAATGTCACTAAGCCACCACAATTATTCAAACGGCCAGTGAGATTACTTTTGTATAAGAGGGCTTTACATGTCACCAGCAGTTCAAAGGTCGGCACACGGAGGGCTGGCAATATAACGGCTCCATGACGATGCACTCAACCGCTGTTGACAGGGACTTTTAAAAACACCTTCAAACACCCTCTTGAGAATGAACCAGAATAAATTGAAACAGCAGGCCTATTCTGTGACTCAACAAGGCTCAAATTCCATACCGAGCAGCAGGTGACAATATTAAATGCAGCACATTCAATATTGTTGACTCATATTCTATAAGCCTCCTATAGAGTAAAAATTGCCAAACTATCACACTCTGCAGAAGCCTAAAAATGCATAATATAGTGTTGCATATCAACAAGGTAAATCAAATGTTAAAGGTGCACACGCCACTCATGGTAGCAGTGGTGGACAGAAAAGCCTGCCTTTTATGGGGACATTTAACAAGTCCTTGCTGTCAGGCAAGGCTCAGTCCTTTGAGTTATTCCTTCAATACAACCTCTTTAAAAATATAAATCGAGACAGATCTACATCCCCGCGATCTGTGCGGCTGTGTAAAAGCTACACCTGCAGTACAGGAATAAGGTCTATGGGTAGACCTAAAGCTCAGGCAGGGATATGACTATCATATAATCCCTGAGGCCAATACAAACATGGTCTCTGAGGGGAGATTAATATAACGTATGCAAGTGCATTTAAAAGACAGAACACTGAAATCGTATCATCAGCTTATACTTCTGTCAGACTCCTTTTTTTTATAGTGAGCTAACATTTCCACACCACCTTTTTATTTTATCATAATTTGGTTATCTGTGAAAAGATTGCTCATGTCCTGGCCAGATAGATTTACAATTAACGTACCGTTTTGGTGTCAGTAACATGTTTTATACCCATTCCGTGTTTGCTGCATCTTGTACCGGTGCCTTATATTCCAAAACGTTCAAGAAGCATTAATAATAATAGCATTTATAGATTAGAGCAGCAATAACTTCTGTATTGTGGTCCTGCACTGGTAGTGACCATTCCACATTCCTATGGCAGGACCAGTGTTTCCCTCGTTCATCCACTGCCGACTTATCAAACAGTTGTAAACATTATTATTATTATTATACGAATAGTTTAGAAATAATGTGAGAGTAATAATCTTTTAGCAGATGTTGGGTACAAAACCAACACCCAAACAGTTAAATTATACGTGCATTTCTTTAAATTCATTACATTATTATATTATGGGATGTCAACTGATAATATATATTGGAGTAAGTATGCTCAATCAACCTGTCTTCCCTTACTCTTCTTAAAATAATAATTGGCCAAAACATTACCTTACCACATATTGTGTTTCGTGAACGACATGCTAATGAGGAAGCGGGTGAGCTTTTTTGTTGTTGTTGTGCTCAGATTGCAAAATGAATCAACCAACTGCCGTGTTTGTCTGAACAAGAAAACAAGTGAAATGCAGCTCGAAGTACCCCACAGAGCTGTACACGTGAGGCAGATGGCACGTTCAAGATTTTGGAATGCACTTAAAATATTCTAATCTCAACAATGTAACTATTGTTCTGAATTTAAACAATGAAACAAAGCAGACTTAAATGTCATGGCCTGGTGGGCTTATGTGACCATCTGTATTGTTAATGTTTGTGTTATTACTAGTGTGTCTTAATACATATTTATATAAATATACAAGTGCTTTATATAAATATCGTGAACAATAAGCCTACATTCACAAAAATAATAACACATTTGCATTTATGTACAGACCCACCTCATAAACACAGTCAACATAATAATAATATCGTTTATATAGCGCCTTTCACCCGAGGGTCACAAAGCGCTGCGAAAGTTTGGCATTGCCAGTGTTAATTTACACAAACTTTGGAGCTCTCTGTATAACCCTGAATGTACCTGGTTTATATCCTATGGATTGTTCTCCACTGTACGCTTCATCATATGTCCCTGGTTTTGCTTGGAAGAGATGAATGTCGCAACAGGATTCTCAGCTGCTTATAAAGGATTGGCCTTCCTGAGTGATTACCTGTGTGGGCCATACCACTCAAACGGCGATTTTTAACCACAACCTCATCACTGTCAAAGTCCATTATAACTCCCAGGGCAAATAAGCACCTGAACGACCCATAGACCATTAATAACCAGCACGGGACAGTTCTCGTGCTACACTCATCTGCACTGGCACGTGTAAAGAGCCAGGAAACTAAAATATGTTTTTTTGCAAGAGCGAAATTCAGAATATATAGTTGGAGGGAACATCAACTGTGCTCTCCTCTGGCGTCATATGAGCGTATTTATCACTCATCGCGAGCGTAGTAGTGTGGACACGCCACCAAGAAAGCCCATGAATCAAGCAGGTACAATCCTGGGGGAGTGTTGGAACAGAGTGAACGGGATACGAAAGGAACATCGGGGAGAATGACGACAAAATGTTTTCCCGGCTACTCGGGCACGGATCTGAGGAGTGGGAGCAAATACTAAGAATACTCAACACAGAGTCGCTTCACCACAGAAGTGCACGAAGGGTGCTGCTGCTCAGGCCAGAACACGGCTACACACAATGCAATGAGTTGTGTATGCAAGTCGTGGATAAAAATGCAAATTGAATATAATGGCAAAGTCATTTAACTTTGCACGTTCTGGGTAGAAAAAATGAGGAAGTATGTGCTTGTTATTTTCTCACCCCAGACAGAATAACTCACACGCAGAATTGGATTTGCATAGCATTAGCCAGGGTATTCGTTTGAGGATGCACTGCAAAGCACAAGTTACAACACCAAATTACCCTGTGTAAAAATTCCCATCAAATCTTCCCTCCACTCTTACCAGTCGCCACCCTTTCCACAGCCCTCTCTCTGTAAAATTAACTAGATGGTAATGTAGGTCAAAAGACAAAAAATACAAGCTCTGTATTAATGCTGATTATTGAAGCAGGACCAAAACTAATAGGACACCCACGGAGCAATTGGCAATTTATCGGCTCACCCGGAATTGGATGATCCCATTTGTTTCTGACTGCAGGAACAGACGGTGTGGTCCATTCCAGTTGCCGTACACAATGTCCACACGACCGTCTTTATTGAAGTCAGCAAGAGCCACTCCACGGCCATGCTGGTCAGCATCAGCGACTCCTGTGTAGTGACACACAGGTAGGCACAGACACGGGCATGTATCCAGGTTAGACGGCGAGCAATGTATCTCACAGACGCAGGCAAAACAGGTGGTGCACAAAACAGGTGGTGCACTTAAAGGGTTGGTGTCGGTAGCACCACACAGGTTTGCACACCTTCTGTCAGATGTGCTGATGTTTACTTATCACCAGTTACTAATATTAGACTGATTAACAACAATAATGGTGTAATGATATATGTTTTCACAGCTCCATGTATGAGAATTTCTCTCCATAGCTGTTCTCTCAGGATAGCAGTGTCGAGAGTTCCCGCTCTCTACTTGGCGACGTTTCGCCTCCCACGTAAGAGGCATCATCTGATGGTGCCTCTAACGTTGGAGGCATCATCAATCAAACGTCGCGAAGGAGACAGGAGGAAACACTTGGAAAGGCTATCAAGAAAGAACAGCGATTTCTGTACAATGGATGGATAGACGAGTAACGTTAAAGCAAAACAACGTTAAACGGATCAATATAATACGAGGAGCTAGGACATTTCAACTCCAGCAAGACGATCATAGTTATCAGCAATAAATAGATCCACGGTGATGCCAGGGTTCCGTCGGCAGTAAAGAGGTGAGGAGAGGGGGAGTGGTCAGTCGCATCTATAGCTCACCGCACATTCTCAGGCCCTGCTATCGACTGGCCCATCTACAGACTGAGGAAAGAAATAGAATCTTTAAAACTCGGGTGATGATAGGGGAAAGAAGAGGACAAATTATTTTTGAGTGGAGAGGCGTTGATATGCGGATGTGGTTGAGAGTGTGTGTGCACGGGCTGTATGCGCCTACCTGTGTACGTACGTGTGTGCACATGGCTGTCGCTGAATGATCCATGTGCCACTGTAGTTGTCTGGGGTCTGGGAGAGTGAAGGTATCTCTCTGGTATTCTCGGTCAGATTGGCGTTCTTTTCTTTTCCACGAAGCGTCAATAAGGGTTTTTACACAGCGACCTCGAAAAACATTTTGAACCCTTTTTACCAATTAGGAGAACTTCAGGTTTGGTAATGTGTAGTTGAAAGAAGTTTGGGAAATCAAGAGGAGACAGCAGCAATGCAGCAAATGAGAATGGACAGTGAGGTTGGGCGGCCGAACCTGATTGGTATCTCACCACCATATAAGCTGGATATAGTTGCCATGAATTTGGTTGTTATTGTTTTATTTCTGGAGATGATTTTTGCCAAGAAATCAATACATCGAATATAGCAGTGAGGTTTAGAAAAACTAGACCTGACAGCCGTGGAATGCGTTGGTTGTACGAGTTGTTCTTGCGAGGCTCCGTGCGTAACGTGGCAGGGTACGTATGGGTTAATGGCTTGCGTACCTACACGTGTGGGAAATATATTTTTATGAGGTGGCTATGTGGCTCAGGGGTCAGAGGCAGCGAGCTGTCGCCACTAAAATCCTGGGTGAGAAACCAGGCAGTCCTCGTGATTAAATCCGGTTCTCAAGTGCAGGTAGTTTAAGGTCTGAGCCCAGTCAAAGGCTGTGCTAAAAAAAACCATCATATTAAAATATGGTGTGTCCCATAAAGTGGCTTCCTCCAAATCTGAGAAACATGTATCTTTCAGTGACATGTTACGGGCACTCTTTTTAGGGAATATATAAAAGGTATTCCCTGAATGTGGATTAAAAAACTCACTGAAGCAATGTTCATAAATAGTTCTGTGATGTTATCTGTCAGGGTCATTCTTCTCTAATACGGGGTGGTGCAATGCTAGCTGCGAGAGTTCCAATAAGACAAGTGGGATATCGATGGGTGAGAACAAGGAGAGAGAAATAATGCGGATGGCATAGCGCTGAGAAGCCACTTGGCGTATCGCGTTGTCTCGCCCATACACGCACGCACAGATGCAGGAAATATGAATTGTTCGGGCCTAATGGGGTCTGAATTCAATAGGCCTATTCACATTTATAATCCTAGTCACTACAACGGGATTAATTAAACTGTCACTTTTATCCCATTTCATACCACGTGAACAGTGTTAGAATTCCCCACACTGAAACCTCCCAACACCTTAGTCAGACATTTTATTAATCTTTAGAATGCATTTTAAAATTATTCAAATTCTCAAGACTCATTGCACATTGGCAAGACTGATACTTCCAACCAATGACCCAATTTACCGTTCTCTGCTCATTGGTACAAAAGTGCTGCATGAACGGCTTTCTCCACATTTTTCCACAATAGTTAGGCCTTTATATGTAATGTATTCTGAATAAGACCAAAAGACAACACATTTGCCAAAAACGCTAGCCTAAAGAGAAAAGCATACATAATGGCCATTTCAGGTAAAGGTCCTTCTTCTTACAGACCAGAGAGATTGAGTGAATACTAGTTGGAGGGTGCACTATACACACAAATGCATGGCAAGCTGAACGTGAAGCAAATCTGTTGTTTAGGCGTTAAGCAATCAATAGATATGCCCAACATCTTCTTCCATCAGCTCACCACACAGACATACCCAAACTAGCTTCGTCACGCCAACAGTGGGAAGCATGGCCCTCGTGACAGGTCTTGGCTTCTGTTGGGAACGCGATCAGCAAAACGACGGAAGATTGCCTAATTTAAACTGGATACTATTCAGCCGGTAGGACCGAATTAATGATTCACCTCCTAAAATATATATTCGTTTCTTAATTCATTTAGATGCAACATTCACCACAGGCCCAGAATGTGATGTCTCAGCAGCTTTTCATAAATATGTTCTCAATACAAAAGCACAGGAGGGTTCCATTATTAGCATCTGAAGGATTTAATATGTTAATATCCACGAATGCTTCAACTGTTCACATGCCAATTAAAGACTTAATCGAGAAACATTCTTCAATTGAATATGTATCAGGGCCCCATTGTTCGCTCAATCTCTCCGGCCCCGAGATTTATCTGCTCTAAAGAAGGGGCCTTTGCCAGAAACATTGCCTATTATGTATCAGCCTATTATTTATTTCCCTTTTAGTTTTTGTTATTTGTGCTTGTGTACCGCTGCCAAAACAGCATTATGGGGACAAAAATATGAAAAGGACCACCTCCAAAAACACTTGCATCCTCCCTTCCTTTCGGTGAAAGCAACTTTTTTTTACTGTTATTACTTTCAATTAACTTGTTATTCACGTGTGTGATATTATAATCCCTAAAGACATACAGGCGTACGCTATTGTTGGTGGTCCATATTAATGCAACGCGTTCATTTAGTGTTATCCACGAATATACGTTTCCATGTTGACTTTTTTCTTAAGAGAAAAATGTTATGGGTTTGTCTGGCATGTTATTGTGTGGATTTAAAATAGACCAACAAAAATAGTGCCAATGGGCCTAGGTCAAGAATGAAATATGCCCATGTTAATAGGATTTATTTTTAAATATATATTACAACTCATAAACGAGTCCTTCGTGCATATCCAGATTTAAGGTGCACATATATATATAAAATGAAAGATAGCGCTGGTCTGTTGATAATTTAACAATGCACGATTGCTGACTGACAGCATGTGACGTAAAAATGCGGAGATGTTGGCATTTGTTCTCGCTACAGACTGCCAAGCAACGTTAGCGTAAACAATTAAATAGCTTTCAAAATGGATATGAATGTTTTTTCTTACAGGAGTAATACGCTGAAATGGCACTTAATAAACCACAACAAATCATGGGGAGAAACTGCTATTTTTAACTTTGCAAAGCAATATTAAACAAAGTGTCCATTGATTTAGTATTAGGTGTCTGTTGTTGCTTTTTGAGAAGTACGTGCTGGATAAGGCAGACGCTCGTCCTCTGCATCACTAAGCATTGATCAAGCGCTCAGTGCTAATGATGCATGTAACTGCAAAACATATACGCTCACGAGTACATAAATAAATGAATAATACACACACACAGGAATCCAGCATTAATAAATTAAGAATAGCATACAGAAGAAAACATGTTTCTTTTTTAAGCTGAAGTCTACAAATAAGCACATTAGTCCCAGAGCTACGTGTGCTCCGTCGTTTAACCTGGCTGCCAATACGGTAATGGCCCAACAAACCCCCGTGCACGCTGGCCGCATTTTTGCTTCGATCTTGGATTCCAATTCCCTGTCTGGTGGGAAACCAATGTGGGGTGCAGCCCACGGAGAATATTCTACAGGGGTCATGAATGTCTCAGGCTGAGATTATATTCTCTTTAAATGCTTGACTGTAAACTAGAAAATATCCATGAAATTTGACAGCTGATGCCTCCGCTCCCCGCCCGCCGCCCTCATAAAGACAAACGTGCGAGGAAGGCTCACAGGCTTTACAACAAAGATCCCCGTATAGCCTTAACAGACTGTAGGGTTAAGTGCTATTAGCGAGCACCTGCAAAGGCCAACACGGCACCTAAGGGGATGGATGACCAGCACCACACACGGTCACTGGTGTTGGCCGTGAGCAGGAATCTAACGCGGGTCGCCGGGACTGTACTGCAGCTCGCTAACCGCTATAGTAACCGCTTCCCCACACACCAAAGACATTGACCTGCACACAGATTACAGACATCCTCTAAACAACGTTAGAAACTTTTGGGACAGGTGTTGTTAGCAAGCACATAATAAGGCTGGCATGTTCACAAGGGGAGGGAAATTCTTCACCATTGCAAGCAACCTTTGGCTATCTCTGGTGTAGGTCAATCTCTGGTGTGGGCCAATCAGTTTAGGGGACAATGCACAGTGTATCAAAGCATGTTGTTTGTATGTTTTTTTTCCAAAAGCGTGAGTAGCTGCTTGAAAACGGGACACTTTGTAAAAGGTGTCTATTTGGTGTTTTAAGAGCTTAACACTTGTCTCATTGCCAGAAAGGGTAAAACCTCGTATGTTGTATATAACCTTTGGCTCCCCAGTGACAATATCTGTATATTTTACCAGTTATTAATTTCACATTTTAAGGCTGAATCAACCTAGGAAGAGTCCAGGACCTATTTAGATATTCGCCACCGACAATAGCCACCAACATTAGCCATGAGCAGGAATTGAGCTGGGGTCAGCTAATGAGGGAGTGGGTGACCAGTACCACACCCGGCTGCCTTTGTCTTCCTCGTGGATATGTTTACACACTGCACCAGGTACTCATTTAAAGCTGAGTCGACCTGAGGGAGGTCCAGGACCAGTTCAAATATTCGCCACTGTTATTGGTATTGAGTGGGAATGGAACTCGGGAGGCTGGGTTAGTAGTCTCTGCCACTCCAAAGACAAAGATCCCCCGTATAGCCTTAACAGACTCCCCACACATACATACACACATGGATACTACAGAGCTGCCTCTGAAATCCCCTCAAGTGAACTGTGGCCCACACAGTAGGGGGCAGCACTTTCCCACTTGCTTGGCTATTGATAATTGTGTTCATTGCATGGCAGCAAAAATATTTTTAATTATCGGACCTGGAATTTAGATTAAATAAGTGGCAATCCAAGTATAACGTGATGGGGGGTTTTGTGCAGTCATTTCGGTCAGGCAGCCCATGACACCAGGGTCTGTCCCGTGACCATCTGTCAGCAGGCCTTCAACACTTCACGTGGCGTCGGGGTGCATATGGCCTGGCACAGGCACCATGGTTCTGTCAACGCCACTTTGTGGCGATTAGCGGTTGTTGTTGTTGTGCAGTCATTGATGAGCATCCAGAAACCATCATCTCCCTACACTGCAAACCTGGTTTATCACAGTCAGGTACTTGGATTTGAACCCAGGCACTAGTTCCATACTCTGACGTCTGTGCCACCTGGCCTCATCCAAGTACGTAATTGTAAAGTAATTTTTTAAATGGCCAAATTCATATTCCACAGCAGATTTGTGACACCTGATATCATTGCGGATGGTAAATCTATATTGGAATTAAATGGTACTTAGTGGTAATTGTGTTAGGGTAAAGGTCTATTGACCTGCATGTTAAAGTCCTCATACCATACATTTATAAAAACTAAGAGTTCAGCTCACACATTGTTGATGTGGTGTAAAAGGTTGCCAGTCATGTTGTTTGGTATAATAAAATCCTATGAATCGTGTATGGAATTGGCTACTACCTCTTTACAACCACTTTCTTGCAAAGCACTCTTGATGTCTTGATGGGATTTCCAGAGACTTTTTTTAAATGGACCGTCACTTTTGGCAGTCTTTTTATGGGTGTGTTTGATAGGTGGCACATGGTCCTGTGGTTTTATAGCTAAATCTAGTTAATCCTGCGAAGTTGTCTACAAATCCTGTTTCATGGAAGAGTGGTCATGTTGGTGCGGGTATTAGCAGAATTTAACACTAGGTAACAACTCATATCATTGAAGCATAGCCACAGTATCCACCTTCGTTTTAATATATTTCCAATGTTAATATGACAGTCCCATACTTTAAAGCATGCCACCTTCAGTCTAAAGTTAATTAATCATATTCAGACACCGACTTGCTTCAGCTCAGGTTGATAGTTTGTACAAAAACTGAATTCAGCCCAAAGTTAATTCCATTTCTATCCTTACACTATCTGACATTTAAAAAAATGCTGGCCCATATCTACTCGTGACATCTATAGCAAACGAAGTACTGTTTTGCATTATCAACACAGAATCCAGGATTTTAGCTTATATGCTAAGATAATATATCTGTTTGTATAATGCATAATTTGTAGGTTAATTTGAATGCCCCACATTTTTACTTTAACGCAGAAAAACCGTCGATCCAAAACAATCATAGAAACCATTACTCTGAAGTGCCAGGTGTTAGTGTAAACTGGTTATCAAGATATCTACCGAATGAATAGATACAATATAAAATGCGTAACTCAAGCAGGACTGCAAAGGGCATACGAATTATTTTTCTGATTGAATGACGACAGTATGCATTTAGTGTTTCGTCAACATAGTGACTGATGTATGACCCGAGCAATATATACAACTTTTAACAGTGGAATTCTTCAACAGATAATCTAGCTTAACTTACGTGTACTGAATGTAAATAAGCATGACTGTATAAGCAAGTGCTGTATAATGACCATTGATTGTGTGAACTGTGTTTAACTCCTCTGATAAAAATGTACAGTATTAAAAAATATAAACTGGTTCAAATTCCATGCTATTGTCACTTAACGATCTGGTCATCTCAAGGGATTTCCCATGTGAAATATTTATATAAAAACAAACAAAAAAAATTTGACTGAATCTTCCCACTCTGTGTGTCTCTTCAACGTGCAATAAGAAGGCCCACATTGCATTAAAGGCAGCCAATAGGAACAGGGATTTTGGCAGAGCATCGGGATGACACTGAGGGTACCGTTGAAAAGAATTCCAAATAATTTCTGGCCATTCTGAAAAGCAGTGGAAGACGGATACTAAATCTGGGTCGTGCCACTAAGAGGTGGGACCCTTAATCTCAGTCGGAAAATAGGAAAAAAACACGTACAGGTGTACTTTGTGTCACGTAACATTCTACCCTCCCAAGTCTCCAAAAATAATTAAACCTTGGACTTGTGCTCACGGCCGGCTTTGGTTTGGCAGTTGAGGTATTATGGTTGCTTTTCACAGATGCTCTTTCAGGACAGCCGTATCGAACGCTCCCTCTCTCTCTGCTCAACACAGGTATCCCAAAAGAACAGCTTTGAAAAGCAACCATCATCCATGGAATCGTGAAAACCTACATCAGTACAGTTGCGGTATGGCTCCAAACGCCATTATCTTTTATATCAACTGCGTAATACTGTAGCTCTAGGTCTTCTCAGCCACAACCACATCTCTCTTGCAAAACGTGGACTCTCTTACAACAATGTCTGCACCAGCTTGAAACACTGAAGGTGGTCTTCCTGCAATCTATATTGTGTTTATGCAGGTTGGATTGTTTGTGATCTTCACAGATGCCTGACATATCTAGAAACCGTTACAACGATGGGCTTCTCTGGCAGGTGAATATATTTTGGGTGGGTCATGTATCCTGCAATGCTTGGTCAGACAGTCCGGCTAAAATGGCACTTACAGAAGTCACATGGGGTTACGTAATACGGAAAGACCTTTAAGCAGGTGGTCTCCTCCGTAAGGGGTACCGTGACACCTGTTACGTGCAGCTGTACTACATGGAAAGAGGTTTTTGTTTGGATATGATCTCAAATAGCACCCCCCTATTGACACCAATCACATGAGTTTTACTGTAATGTCAAACCCGTTAATCGTAACTAAAGGTCAGCAGCTGTTGATTGCTTCAGTCTGCATTTGAAGCCACGGTGGTTGATTAATAAACCTATTGGCAACAGAAGACACCAATGTCTTGTCTCCCATTTGAGCTGCCATCTGAAGTGGTAATTTCCTACACAGTGATTTTATAGATGTCATTAGTAGAAGCGGATTATATTTTGTATTTCTATACCGTGTGGGTGACTAGAATTGCTCGATTAAAAAGGGCCGACATTCTAGACATGGATGTGGCTCAAGTTGTGCTGCCCAAGCATCGCATCACATATCACCACGGTACTCCGCATGTATATTAATACTGTCTTGTTAGGATTTGAGCATAATAACGATAAAAATAACTTCATCCTTATTAAAACTGTAATTCCTTGGTTTTATTAATCTTCTTCTTTGCGATTTTATGAATGCCAGGCCGTGATGACATTGCTCTGCTGTAGCACTGTGTGGCAGGCAGCGCCATGAGCTGGAAAGCGATCGTTCCTCCTGCCATTTGCAGCATGCTGCACGTGATACGCGCTTCTGTATGAGTGCGAACGTGCGGGTTTGCGCCACATTAGGCTATTGCAGGTGACATACGTGCCTATAGGTGTGAAATATTTTTAGTATGTTCAAGAATGTTCCTGTAAATGGAAAAAGAACTGCCGAGATGACACAGACCAAGAGTATCATAAACATTGCGGCAGCAGGAAACACCGAGGTCTCGGTTTTATCATTACTCCGAGTGCAGCCACCTTTACATAGCGTCGGGGAGGCCTATGAGCATTCAGATGAATCGTATGCAAAGCCCGGTGTTTTCCATACGGAAACTATAGGAGGCTCTTCTCTTTCCCGCGCTTAGCCGAGGCTCCCTGCAGCACACATACGTCAAAGAGGGCAGCTGCTTCAAATATAAGCCAAGCCGATTCACCCCTAACGAAGGCATCTTAACATACCCCAGGAGTGCTGTCTTACTCACATCAATACCAAATGCCGAGGAGTTTTAAATACCGCTGGTTTACAGCGATTGGTTTTGACAACTTCCGTGAACTTGTAAGGACCGACGTCGACTCTCTTGTCGGGATGAGCCGTCGGGTCTTTGACCACGTTCCCGGGCATCAATTCGAACGCCACGGACACGAGAGCACACGTTGGTCGGCGTGACTCAGGAGCGGCCGACGCACCCCCCTCCCACACAGATGAAGGTCAAAGCGCAGGCTTCCAAGCAGATTGTCGTTTAATTCACCAGCAAGACTTCTCACATGAACAGCAGTCCGTCACTATGACCGCTCAAGCTTGCTATCACCGAGCTCCCCGCTCACAGGCACGCCGTTTAATTACAAGCTAGCAGTGGAGCGCAGCAGCGCGCGGTGCACGCCAGCTCACACACCGATCGGGCTGCGCCAGCACGCCCCGGGACACGCCGGCGTTTGGGGCGCACCCTGTTCTGAATCTCTCTCACAGAACCTCGTTCAGGAATTCTCCTCTCCAACGCTCTCCCTCAACGTACCTGGCGTCCGCCTTATATGCTCCAAGGCTCTGACCTCACCTCTGACATCACCCCCCCCCCTGCTGTTAATGATTAGCGCCTTTAATCTATGTTTAGGCAGCGGAATTCCATGAGTAAACATTAGGTCATCCTTAATGGCCCCGAACAGCGAGGGTGGGAGGAAGGAGTCCCCCATTCCGCCTTTGGCCCCCTCCCTTTCTGGCGAGACGGTGGACTTGCCCAGGCTTGCCCTGATTACCTCATTCCCCGTAGGGTGGGGGGATGACGTGGTCACTTCCCCCCACCAGCCTCTGATCACAGGTCATTACAAACTGACCGAGGAACATGGGGGCATGTTAAATGTTAATGTACAACTCCCTGTTATCTATTTGATTTTACGTCTAAGAAGACCCACGTAAAAGAAAAACCACGGTTTCTGCACGATTTGACATGGTGAAGAGAGGGATTATTACTCGTAAAAAAAAGCACAGTAATGTGTGCACACTGGCACTTCAATAACAATACACCTGTTCTACCTTTTAACGATGTCCTCGACACAGGCTTTATCAATTTGGTTGGAATTTTTGGAATGCGCAAACATGTAGAAGAGTGCAGCTGTGTGCACCGGCCGTATGCTTGCCAAGGTTTCTGTTCATTACAATATGATTTATGATGCATGGCAGCCGAGTACAGACTATAAGGTAAAAGAAAAGCAGAGAATCTATAAGAAAAGCTACGTGATAAATTTACCCTTTTGTGAGCGATTTTCTAGGGGTGAGAGGATTCAGGGTTTTGTTAGGATTTGAGAGAGGAAAAAAATAATTCCCCATGATTTCCACGCAGGTATGCACAATGCAGGGAGCTTATGCAACACAGCCATTGCAGACATGGTGCCATATTTTTCAAACTTCCTTTCGCCTACAAGATGCATTATTGGTGGTACATTTGGGCTCTGTAGTCTTGAGACATTTCAACGTTTTTGTTAGTCCAATTTTTTTTTTCAGTGACCAGCAGCACCGACAGTACTGTACTTGCATTGTTTTTCATGCATTTCACAAGAGCCACTATTGACTTTTTTGTTAAATGCAGCTAAGACGGCGTGAACGGGGCAAACAGGAATTCGATTCGATTCTTCTAAGCGGGATGGCTATATGACAGTTTCCCATTGCAACAAGTTCTTCTTTAGTTGCAGACAGCCCTTAAACATTTAGAGAAATAATAGTCAGTGCTGGCCTTAAAGGCGGGCATTGGCCTCTCTTCTTGCTCCAGACTGAGGGGCTTCTGGCATCTATTGAGCTTCTGGACATCGTTGTCTTTCAGCTAGGCTTCGAAGTGTTTGGTCGAATTTGCATGTAATACCAAGTATTACTTGACAGGGATTGCGACGTGAACGCTTCTACCCTGATCCCCGCAAACAGGAATGCTTCCTTGCAATGAGTTTAACAGCTGTAGAAGATACGTGAGACATCACAACAGTCATATATGATGAAAGATAAACGGAGCTGGCATGGAATGTAAATAAGGGAGCATCTTTTTACAAAATGAACATTCTTTCAGCGTGCACTTTTTGTTTTATTCGCAAATAGTCACCAGCCGAGTAACTGTGCCAATTAGAAATTCTGCCGCACTTGTTTCTAGACACAGCTGCCGGCTGCACGCTAATGCAGCAACAAGCACTGTGTGCAATGCTTAACTTTTATAGCGATTTTGTAGGTCCATTTGTGCATGTCAACTTCTTGGAAAATGACAGTATTAATGATTTTGAATCTAACAATCTATATTTTCATTTATCTGATTATATTTGTTTCCACAAACCCATATCTCTAATGATAACAACGATACGTGCCAATTATTAACACATGCATGGTTAGTGCACAGCGCTATTAGACCAACAATAAGGTTTTTTTTACTATTCCTCATTTCAGGAATGTAATGTTATTTGAACCAATCCAAGGCCCCTCTCCACCGTCACCAAATAACACTGAGCAGGAGTGATGTATGGTCAAAATAATATCCTTACTCGACTGTGTGGGGCAGGTCTTCATCCACCAGTGGATTGACAAAATACTGCACATCTACATACATAATCATCACGATCTTTCACCGATTCGGCATGTTACTGTACCTAAGGTATTTAAAGATTAGACAAGCTTGTGAAACCATAATTAAATTTATTTATAGTTCAGTTAGTTAAACATCGGTGTCTGGTAAATTAACTTATACACACGGGGGCTGTTCAATCTGTCCCCTGTTTGGTTTCAAGTCTGAGTCACTTTTGCAGCTTACTTGCTGGGTGGCATGGCGGTTCTGTTGTGATTTCAATAGTGGAATTGGCTTTAACCGCGATGCCCCCTGTAACGATAACGTCGACCACGCACCGTAAAGGCACTTGACATTCATCAAGTTGTACACTGATAGACAAAATGTTCCATATAATACTAGCATTTTTACAAAACAACATCCTTCAGGACTTTGACAAGCTCATGAATGCCACCAATTCACTGCAGAGTGCCGAGTTGCATAACCCTGTTTGACAGCCACACACCCACTGAAACAGCGGTACACGATTAATGAACATATTGTTTTTCATAGTTTCATATTTGTTACAGTCTATCACCAGAGATGTATATTTCAAATCACAAATGTACAATTTGGCGCAGAAAGAACGTCCTACCCGAAGCGTTCGATACCCGCCTAGGACGTATTTCTGCGTGGAGTTTGTGTGTGCTGCACGGATTTCCTCTGGGTTCCCCTGTTTTTTTCCTATAACTAAAAAACACGAATTAGTTGGGTCAAAAAGATCATGATATATAGGATGCAGTGTCTTGCCAATGTTGGTGCCGGCTAACCGCGTGCTGCGTCTCCACGAATTCCTCGTGCTTCTTAGTCTCTCTCTGCTGAAGGTGCAGCCCTGCAATGTCTTACTCCTGCCACTGCTGCTAGAAAGACCATCGCTATAGTGAGCTCTAGAGAGCCCCTCTCTCATCATGGCCTACACGTCGGTCAGACGTCTTTGGTCAACGATGTGCTGTGAAGATGGGCCATTGCTCGAAACATCACCTATTATATAATATTTACCCTTTAAGGTAGTGTCATTGACCTAATGTGTTTAGTTTTGTTATTATTTGTCTCTGCAAGAGGTTTGAGCACCCACACGACTATACCTCACCGAACGCGATCTGCTGATCGACTGCAGTGCTGGGTGGAAAGCGGAGATGCAGGGCTTTAATTATAGAATCTGCGATATCTACAGTTATGTGAGGGGACCAAATAACAGGTAAACACATTCCCAGATCATAAGTCATTCATTATTAGTAACCGCTTAATCCTGTAGAGGGTCGTGGTGAGCCGTACCCTATCCTGACAGACACAGGGCGTAAGACAGCGTTATATACCAAGGATTAAATGTCAGTCCATCAAAGGGCACCCAGGGGCAATTTAGTAAGGCCAATGCACCTCGGCGGCAGCAGCATGACTTTGGACTGTGGGAGGAAACCGAAGTATCCAGCGCCATGCAACATGTTCCACACGGGTATCCCAAAAGAACAGCTTTGGAAACCAAAGTACTGAGTTTTTTGGGAGAAAAAAAATTGGACATTTGTGAATAACAAAAAATAGTCACCGTTTTGCACAATGGTCCTTCCTCACAGCGGATAAGTAGAGAGGCCAGCAATGGAGGGGGTATTAACAGTTGGAGACTGCATTTAACACCATGGGGCCTGATCAAAATTTATATTGATAAATATTTATTGATGACTAGTTTTAAAATAGGCTGACAGTAGCTCAGTGGTTCACAAACTTTCTTGGTTCACGGCGCCCTTAGTGTATCAGGATTATTTCCACGGCGCCCAAAGTCAGAAAACACCTAAGAATTACGAAAATGTGGAAAATCCCGCGGCGCCCCTGTGAGTTAGCTGCGTTGCCCCGGAGCGCCACGGCACACACTTTGGGAACCACTGCAGTAGCTAATTACTAACATCCAGACCCTTAAAAAATAAAAGTATTATAAACGCATTCATATTCTAAGTTAAGTTATAACATTTTACTGGCACATTGCAGGGAAGATTTGTTCCTGTGACAACGAGGCACCATTCACCTACCAATGCATCCTGGGCCCAATCAACATCTCAATAGAAGTCTGAGAATAAAGAGTTGAGGTATAACTTTGCAAAAAAAAAAATCATAACATGAAAGAAAAAGGCATCGGATTATGGGATGACATCAACCAAAGCAAACATTGTTCAAAGCTCGAGGATGCCATGGCAATGAATAGTATTTGCTTTGAATAAAAAAAACAGAGACCAAATCAAATGTATGTAGATGTGTGCAGACAGTTGACAGGATTTGTCTTGCCATTGACTTTCACAGCCATTAGGATACATTAACCGAGTAGGACGACCCCACAAACTACCTCCCCATCACCAACCTTTCCACTTAAAAATCATCGAGCGCCTCATCCTAAAGCGCATACAAAACCACATCACATCCTCGCCCAATTTCAACAAATTTCAATCAGCATACCGCATAGCACACTCAACCGAAACCGCACTCATCAAAATTCTAGACGACCTCCTCACCCTGATAGACTCCGGCTCCACGGCAGCACTCATCTCCCTCTGCCTTCGACACAATCAACCACGAGATGCTCCTGGAGCGTCTCTCTACCAACTTCGGCATCACTGGCACTGCACTCAACATTATCACCTCCTTTCTCGCTTCCAGACCAACTTTTATCAAAATAGGCACCTCAACAACACCCATCACCATATCCACTTGCGGTGTCCCACAAGGCTCCGTACTATCACCTTTACTCTTCACCGCCTACATTTCACCACTCAGTCGCCTCATTGATAGTCACGGCATACGGCACCACACCTACGCCGACGACATCCAACTCTACACCACCCTTACCTCACCTGATAACACAAACAACCTGGAATCCTGCACAACAGCTCTAAAGAATTGGCTCCAGCAAAACAAGCTCCCCCTCAACCCTAATAAATCAGTCACAATACACATCAGCACGAGCAAGCGCCTCGCCAATACTCAACTCCCGCAACATCTCTGCATCGCCGACTCTCACATTTCACCCTAAGCTCATCTAAAAATTCTGGGAAAAACACTAGACCCCACACTCACTTTCAGCACCCACATAAACAACATCACCAGATCCTGCAACTACCACCTTCGAGCACTTTAGCAAATTCGTCCACTAATCTCTACACAAACAGCACAGACCATCGCCTGCACCCTCATCGCCAGCCGCTTTGACTACTGCAACGGAATACTCACGGCAATCACGAAACAACAGAGCGTCAAACTGCAACGTCTTCAGAACAACCTAGCACGTGCAGTCCTCAACATCAAAGCGTGCGACCAACCAACCACAAAATGCATGGAGACTCTACACTGGCTACCCATCCACAAACGCATCGCGTACAAAACTGCAATAATTTGCCACCGCGCTATCCACACAGGACACCCTAAATACCTCGCATCACTACTCCGGCCACTCGCATCAACACAATCCCGTACTCTGCGCAGCTCATCACAGCACCTACTCCACTTCGCGAAAGCCGTTTCTTGGTCGCAGCACCCACAACCTGTAACAGCCTGCCACACCTATTGCGTCAAACACAGTCCCCTACAGCCTTCAAAAAAACTCTTAAAAAGTCACCTTTTCACCGACTCACAACAAACCGACTGAGCAGGGCTCCGCGCCTCCGAATCAACGGGTGCAACGCGCCCGGAGAAAATGCGAGCGTTACAAAAGTAGATTATTATTATGATTTTTATACCCCTTAAAATAGGCATAAATGCACGTTAATTTAGTAAATCCTCAAAAAAGTATAGTAAATATTCGACATTCCAATGGAAGAGATCAGTCTATCCCAAGTAGTACCTATTTTATTCAACCAAGAGCAATCATGTGTGGGCTGAGCCAAACCCCAAATGACGTCCGCTCGTGAGGAAACCCACGGCTCAAGTGCTAGACAGATTTATGCTCAAAGTGAACGAAACGTTTTTTTATCCAACGACTGCAAATGCGTGATAATGTTTATGTAAACGTATCATTTATAATGTATGCTTTATTTATTTATTACAAACATATCATTTTTTGGACACAGCTGCGATTAAGGCATGTTTGGGCTCTCCGGCGACACAACGAGAAAACTGAAAATGTGACTGTTAAGAAATGCACCTCAGTGTAAACACGTGAGCCTAATGAGCCTGCGTAGTGCATTGCTCATGGACATTCATAGTTCATGACGTTTTTTATTATACCAGCATATACAGGGTCACGAAAAAGAGTCTTTCACTTACGGTATTTAATTTGGTGCCAAAGAATATGTAAAACTTGGGAGCTTACTACCGCTGTGTACAAGAATAATCCACATACGATTGAACAATTCCAGGTAGAAATCACAGCTGCTGTGCAGAGCATGACTGAAGAAACACGACCTGCAGTTATGCAAAATTTTCAGTGGATGTCTGCAAATGGTATTGGATGCGCAGGGATCACTGATTGAAAATGTTTTCACATGGATAAAATCTCCTGTGTTAAATTGGTGTTGTGATAGTGGAACCAGTGCTGTAAGAGAAATATTTCAATAAACAGGCAATTCAAACTAGAATATCTTATTTTATGACAGGGAAATATAAGATTACTATTTACAACGCACGGAGTATTCGAGCAATGGCTAAGGCATCTGTTCAAACAGAGAATGACCTGGAGGTGTAAGGATATCGCATAGAGGTGGGGGGAATGCAGCCATGCGGTTAGCTGGTGCCAACATTTGGCAGATACTGCGTCCTATATGTTATCGGCCAATTAATGAGTCCTTTTTAGTTTTGGGAGTAAAATGGACAACCCGGATAAAATCCACGCAGAGCAGGGGTAAAAAAAAAACTCCACACAGAAAGGTGCTTCTAGGCGGGAATCAAACCACCTCAGGCAGGATCTTTGTTATGTGAGGTGCAGATGTTACCACTGCGCCACCCTGCCACCTGTATATTAATGAAAAAAAAATCCCATTTTATATAACCTACCAATGTTTTTGTAAAATACTCATAGAAATTTTAATCACAGAGTCTGGAGGATTAAGCGGGGACTGAGAATTTATAAAAATGAATGAACATGCTCCCTTATCTCTGCTGATTCAACTGGCACATTTTAGTCTTCAACCACGATCTCGCTTACGGAGAGTGTGGATCTGCCAGAACAGGAGGTTGTTCTCACTGTCGCCCATCCACGCATGCATATATCAATATTGCATTTGCTTCCTGAAATCACGAATCTAACAAATCCCACCCATCGCGTGGCTTCTGCAAATCACGACCTAGTGCTTGGGGATTCCGTCATGAACACTAACCATGCCCTAAAGCCTTTTTTGATAATCTCACTTTTACATGCAACAAGAGTGTATATGGTAATGGGGATATTGCCAACTTTTTGGCAAAAATTGCGAATCAGTCCACTAAATCGCTATGTATGGGATTTTTCTAAATTATCTCCTCCAAGGCCCGGAGCATGTTCTCAAGAGAGAAAAATTACAGAAATCTTCCAACCAATATGTTGACCCACTTGGCCAGTCTTCTCGAGAAGCCTAATGCTTTTAAGTTTAATGGACAATTTTACCAACAGATCAATTGAATCGTCATGGAAACAAAAATTGGTCCAATTTTCACCGTCCTCTTTGTCTGTTGGGTATAAATAAATATCTATTTTCTAGGTATACAATCCCCAAACTTGAAATTGACAGCTTCGACACGGTGGTCCAGATGTTTTGTGACCCCATTTAATTGACCCCTGACAATTTTTGCTCATTCATTTCTGTTTGAAATAATCCCTACTTAATTATTTCAGACGGCTGATACGAATTCATATACTTGTGAAGGACGGCTTGTAGTGCGCGTATGTGCTCATGAAAGATTACAAACCGGAAGAAAAAAAACCGATGAAATGGGTCACAAGACATCTGGATCACTGTATATTGACTTGGGATATATTGCTCATGCACCAGGACCTCCGAATATTAACACTGGAATTATAGTTGCCCATTGTTAGTCTTTACAGTACACACCCCAGACACATTGCTTTTAAAACATAAAACTGTCTGTAATAGAAAGATAAAGAACCACGTATGTTCATTGTGCTACCTTAGGTCCCTATTAACATAAAACATGCCTACCTGCAATTGTACTAATTGATCGGTGGTTTCAAGGGCTGCATGTGCTTTTTCATTTTATTATGCAATATGCTTCTTCGACTTATTCCCATTGCACTATTAAACTTTTGCACTGCTTTATGTCTTCGTAATTTATTGGAATTATTGGACCTTTTTGTCTTGTGCAATACTATGTGTTACTGTCGACGAGCCTTCGACACTTCACGTGGCCTCAAGGTGCATATGGCCTTGGCAGAGGCGACGTGGTGACGTCACCACCACTTAGTGGCGAAAGGCGGTTGTTGTTGTTACTGTTTACCTTATAAGTATGGTTTATGTTTTATCCCTGCACAATTTAATGCTGTACATGATGATAATGATGATGCGTTAGGTCAAGACATTATGGATAATGGTGGAAGTTATGATAGTGGTGATGGTGGAATGGGTGATCATGATGTGGGTCAGAGACGATACAATATAATCATGTTGATGACTAAGAATTAATATGACAGAAAAAAAAATACGTGTATGGTGAAGGCAGTGAAAGATAAATAATTTCCACACAGAGAATGAGACATAGGACAATAAGAGAGAGGAATGGAGAGAGACAAATTGATGTAGGCACTGGGAGTGACAGAAAGATTCAGTGACAAATATGTGGAGTATTAACACCGCGGGTATCCCTGCACACTGCCCATCTCCACCCGCTTTAATTTTCTTATTACTCGTGTCAATCATCCAAAAGTGGCCGTTTGGCGAGCTTTGCTCGACAGGAGAGCTTTGCTTTGTAGGGTGAGGGCACAGAAGGTGGGGGTGTCCCCTCCCAGCACTCCAAAGTTGTCCTCGCTGCTCTTCGTTCAAGTGCAGACGCGACATGATGCGCGGATGCTTAATTTCTACGTGCAGCATTCCCAAACGTGTTCAAGATTTTGCATAGTTATTTACGTGCTCCTCTTGTGCTTATTTCCCCTGTGCGTACAAGTGATGTTGGATATAACAGTCTTAATGATCGAGCTTAACATAATTCCACACCTCCCTCGGCATAACCGCTGTAATGAGACAAAGCGTCGTGACACGAGTCTGCAATCCAGTGCTATGCACAGGCTGTTGGGTGGCCAGTCGATGGATGTACAGAAATGGTGATCTATGTGTGTGCATCGTGAAGTATTCTCTTCTCACACGGAATGTTTCTAAAAAGAGTATAACTTAATTATTAAATAGCTTTATTGTAAGCTATGCATACATATGTTTTTAAATATACAGTATTGCATAGGCATATAAAGCAATGTCCATTTAGGTATTTAAAACACATTATATTTACTTTCATGTCGTTGTTGACATGTCGTTCTCTCTGCAGCTTTGTGCAGCGCTTTGTGACCCTCGGGTGAAAGGCGCTATATAAATTCTATTATTATTATTAGCAAGATTGTAAATAATTAGTAAAAAAAAACACTCTCCGTGCAGAATGGATTTCAAAGCAAATTCTTGAGGCCCATGGGGCCAAACAAGCATATTTAACGCTGTTAGATTCCAGAAGAAACTTCAAAGACTCAAAGATCTCCACTAACATATGTTCAGGATTAGCAATGATATTAACCTTTTGAAGCATCCATACTTTCATGAAGCAACAATATTAAACCTATTACATTCTACTAAAATAGCAGAAGGGTCCATCAACAGCCTGAGTGACTTCCTTGTACGGCAAATGGGGACCTCACCTGCTCCATCACTATTAGATAGAACGTTGCCCCCCTCACAACCGTGGGTTTTCTCCAGTAGCCTCTCATGTATGAACAGTAATTGGCTGATAAGGCCTGAATATAAAGAGGACCGCAAATGTTGGACAATTGTTGGCTCTGGCTCACCGCGTGGCTGACTGCTCGCCCATCTGTCGTGCCACTCACCTCAGAATCATTCAGTTCTTTCAAGAGCGAGTGAATGCAATGCGAATAACAAGTTTACATTATGTGTACTTTATGTAGGTTTTCATGTCTCGATGGATGACAGTTGTTTTTTAATGCATTCCCTCACTCTCCTTCGCATTGTTGTGCCTCATTCTCATGCATCGACATGGCTATCCCAAAAGAACAGCTTTGAAAAGCAACTATCAAGTTTACATTATTATTAAATGAGTATCACTGCTCTTAGTGAGACTAAGATTGCCCTCAGTGCCCTGTGATGGACTGGCGTCCCATTCTGGGTATAGCCCTGCCTCGCGCCCTGTGTCTGCCGGGATAGACTCTGGCTCACCGCAACCCTGTACAGGATTAAGTGCGTCTGACGATGATGATGAGTATTACTAAGAAGAAGACTAAGAGGGAAATCAACATAGGATGTCCTTTGCAGAGGGACCATGCCCACCAATTAAATGCAGCATTTCCCATAACTGGCTCAGGGCAGCCAAATCAGATAAGGACCAGCTCCTGCTTCTTGATCTCGCTGACATTGACTTTGATGATTGTGTTATCAGCTTAGTGCAACGATGAAACAAACACCAATAGATAGCTTTATTCCTTCGCAGATGAAAAGTGAAAATCCTTGCCGGCCAGCCGATGGCACATCATTACAACAACTTTTTTTAGCAAAATGCATGCCATGCCAAAAAGGCACTTCTTTCCTCAGAGTGTTTATGGTGGATAATTGACAAGGGCAAACATTAAAGACAACTGCACATGCATATCCATCAAGCTGCTTTTAAATGTGCATTTTTGGCATTTGTTTCCTTCATTAGTGTCAAACTCTAGCGCATTAAATAGAAAAAAAAGCTATAAAGCATCGCCGTATACTGTGTCCAAACCCTTTTAGGAATATTGATGTGCAAAATTTATTCGAGAAATGTTTGCTTTTGTGAAGAATACATTTCTCTGGCCCATGAATACAGTCATGCACCGCACAACGTCCGTTCGGGAACGTCTGACCGCATATACGTCCGTGGTCCCATAGGAATATAATAGAGTTCAGAAATCCCGACCAGAGAACGGAACGTAGCGGACGTAACCGGACGTAGCGTACGCAGCAGCTTCCCGCACGCAACACGTGTATCTCATGTCTCTTGTACATATATCACCTATAATACATATGTTTGATAGTCATAATAAACGCCTATGTTACTGGCTTATGCATCTACTGTATCTTCTATCGTTATTTTAAGTGAACTTTCCCTACTTACAAATCAAACGTTTACCGTATAACAGTATAACTGATACATTAGCTGAAATACAGTACTGTATGTGTATAGTATCTTCACTATTTAGTCAACACAGGTACACTACAGTATCCCATTTAGCTTTGCTAAGTATATAATATGGTGTTCGCACAACGTCCAAATCATAAAACGTCCTATTTCACAGATCGTATCGTGGACGTTAAGCAACGCATGACTGTAGTTCAATCGGTGTAAAGCTTCAGTATGTTTTATAATGCTCGGCCTACATACAAGACGGCATCGCTGGTGACGGCTGTTTGACCCAGTGCCCTTCTGACGCAAGGGCAATCCAAGTCACAAGGGCACTGGGAGGGTAATTTTCATTGTACACTATAATTTGCTGAATTGTAATCCAATGTAATCACAATTAAGCTGTTAATTCACAATACTTAAACCATCTTCATGTTGTATAATGGACGCAAAGACAGTGCATAGCTATTACCAATTCACCATGGCCTCACACAATTTATAAGAATCGACCCAATTCTAACATCAATGGCATATTCTGCTGAAAACAGCCAGAATGCTCAAGTGAGAGAGACGGAAACATTAATTTAGAAAAATATACGTGTATATCAGGAAGCAGTGGCTCATTGTTAGGCCTGAGCTGCGTACACACTCCAAACGAAATACATTAATTTTGGGAAAACATGACAAATATCAATTCAATAAGAGACACCAATTCTTTAACTTTCATAATTCACCATTTAAGTCACGTCACGTCATTTAAATATGTCCTTGCGCACCAACATGTCTCCAGTGACCGGTGCCGCCACCATGACGACGGTCGCTCTCACCTGTCGCAGCGGCCACGTCGGTAAACGTTCCGTCGCCGTTGTTCTTGAACAGGAAGTTGGGACCGTGTTCGTTGTCGCAGAAGATGTCCGAGATGTTGGTATTGATGATCGGACCAACAGTCACGCCACGGCCACCTGCCACAAAACAAAAGTCTTCACGATATATTCTCTATCCACTGCTGCACGCAGGCCCCCGAGGCCGTGCGCTGTTGGCGCTCTTGTTCCCATTATTGCATGGGTGCGATCCAATAACACTGTTCATACGTCTGCAAAATGCAATCAACTCTCAATAACATTAATTCAGTTTAATTCAACTCTGGACTGTTGAATATTTCAGACAAAGATTTATTTTACTACGACTACAAAATAAGCAGAGCCTGCTGCATATTACACGGGCACCAGTACATTAGATTACGAGTGCACAGCAGGGTTTCCCGTCACCTACACCTGCACAGAGCCAGCGCCTCCGACAGAGAATGCATCAGGACACTGGGCCTTCAAGTGCGAGTGCCGTTTTTGAATGTTTTTTATTTCTATTTTGATCTGCCAGGGTCAGACCTACTCCCCAGGGGAATATTCACACTATCCCTGCAGTAAACACATATCGCTTGCACTGTCATTGCACCGTCGAGCCCAGGTTACAACCCGTTTCAGCTGTGATTCTGGGCTGGTTACCAAAATATAGCCAAGAATTAATAGATATGATGAACTGCATGCCTAGTGTGGACCCCAGGCATGTAGCGATGTATCGATCCATCAGTTTAAATGGATTTTTATGTTGACGGTACATGCATCGCATGGTGTGTAGGATTATTTTGTTTCTATTTATTCCTGTTATGTGTATGCAGTCCACATGGAGCCTACACTTTCAAGAGATTGTGTAAACTCTACAGAGGAAAAAAGGAACCATTTGTGAAATCGCGACCCCGAATCATGGTGATTCATCGAATCGCTAGGGGGCAAATAATGATATGCCTATTAGACCCATTTTATTTCGACTCTGGGCGACACTTTGGCCGGGTAATGGGACAACTCTGTTCTAGACTGATGTACAGTGTGTTTGACACTGAGCATGGAATTACAAAAAAGTAATTCCGACTTGGTGTTAATGTTACGATAACACTTGTTTACCCAGAAAGGCCTCATCGAGCCTCAAGACTGTCCTTCAGGAGGATATTGCCAAGTTTTCACAGCAAGGGCAGATTTTACTACGTGGAATCCCAATTGAGAAATTTGCAGGTTATATTTAATCATTGGGATGTTTTCGGCCGATATTTGCCGCATTGTTTTTATCTAGTGTTGCCCTCCAGTGATGGATATACTGCAATATATAATCATGTATTGTATACTTGATCGCTGATGGGATCCTAGCCTGGAGATTCCCAACCTGTGGAGCAGGAACACTTGAGGCGATCTGTGCCATCTCTCAGGGGCACGCGAGACGATTCTCACACCGACTGTGACGACACGGTCTCACTAAGCGGTGTCACTGCATGTGTGCACTAACAATTCCAAAGACACACATGTATCTGGTGTATGATATTTGGTGAACGTATGTCCTTGCATTCCTCAGTCCTCCACATGCTCAATTTGTGTGTTCACACTTGTTTATCACAGATTGTACTTTTGCCGTACTAATTAACAACACAAACTAAGTGTTAAGTAGATATCTTGGGAGTTAATGATGTGTGTATATTATTAAAATGCACTGGTGCATTGTAGCAATTTTACAATCACTGTAGCTAAATATAACATGTATTTGCTTGTCTGTTAGGGGATGCATGATGAATTACTTAATAAAAACATGTTTGGAGTTTTTTTAAAAGCAGGTGTGAAATAATTTGTGATGCAAAATTTGCACACTACATTTTAATTCGGGTATAACCTCCCATTAGCACATCTTTCATCTGCTGCGTGTCTGTCAAATAAACTCAAACACTGCATCTTCCTAAATGGTCCAGTGCGTTAAGCTGTCACACGAAAAAACACTTGCTTTATATTGGTTGTTTTGCAAACTCGACATTTGTATAGGTAAACAAATAACACAATGGGTCTTTCTTTGCTCATGTTTGGTCTCTCAATGATTTAGAAATAGACTTACAAGCGATAGCAGCCTACGTCTATCAAAATTGACATTTTAATAAATTTGACGACAAAAACTCCATCGATCCACTGACTTTGAGCGGATGAAATCCTGCCCTGAAAATTAAACAAATACCTGAAGCACCACGTAACCATATCCTTCAACATCAACGAGCACCCTCACCACAGTGTTCACGTTCCCTTCGTGTGGAAGGAGCTCGATTGGCTCAATGACGGCAGCTCCCACAATACACCACACATGTACGATGGCAGAGCCTTTAAATTGTGGTAAGGGAACGATTCTGGTGGGGCTGTGGGTTATTGTTGAGGTTGTAAGCTGTCAAGGCTGTGGGTTAGTGTCAAGGCTGTCGGTTATTGTCGAACCTGTGATTTATTGTAATGCTGTGAAGTATTTCAAGGCTGTGAGTTATTGTAAGGCTGTGAGTTATTGTAAGGCTGTGAGTTATTGTAAGGCTGCGAGTTATTGTAATGATGTGTGTTGCTGTAAGGCTGTGAGTTATTGTAATGATGTGTTACTGTAAGGCTGTGAGTTATTGTAATGATGTGTGTTGCTGTAAGGCTGTGAGTTATTGTAATGATGTGTTACTGTAAGGCTGTGAGTTATTGTAAGGCTATGCATTATTGTAAGGCTATGAGTTGTTGTAAGGCTGTAAGCTATGTGAGGATGTGAGTTATTGTAAGGCTGAGATGAGGTCTCGTTGTACACTTGCAAGGTGCAGTCATACTGAGTCAACATTAACGAGTTGGGGACAGTGTGGCATCCACAGCCTCTGATAAGAATCCCCAGATACACCGAGTAAATCATGGCACAAACAGATCGGTGGCTCTAATCGTCGAGCAACTCAAGTTGTCAGTGCCTGGGAAATTACGTAACGCTGGACAAGCTACGACAATACACCCAAACGGAGGCGAGATGGTGCACACCTGTGAACTTGTTCACTCCAGCCTCCTTGGCCACTTCGGAGAGGACGACGATTCCCCGCGCGACATCGCTGGCTTCCTCGTCCATCTCGATGACGGCGTGGGGGCCCACGCCGTCCTTCGCGTAGTTGGCCACGTACACCGAGTAGCGCCCGGTTCCCTGGGAGAGGCACGCGGCGCCGGGCAGAGCGGGTACCACTTGTGAGTATCGAGGTCAAGTCCACCGAGTGGGCTGCAGGGTTGGCTACGCAGCGGGAACATCCGCGCCTCACAGAAAGAAGGTCCTGCCCGAGGCGGTTCGATTCCCACCTCAGACGCCTTTCTCTGTGGTTCTGCATGGGTTTTCCCCGGGTTTTGTGGTTTCCTCCCATAATACCATCGTAATATACAGGATGCAGTATCTGGACAATGTTGGCGCCAGCTAACAATGTAACTGCCTTCCCCCCACCTCTCTGTGGTTTCCTCGTGCCTCCAAGTTGTTCTCTCTTCAAATACCATTGACAATAAATGAATACTGTGCGTATTATAAATAGTAATGCTGTTTTTGTACTGAAGTAGGTTTTCACGCCTCGATTCACGCCTCTTCAAAACAGCTCTGAAGAGCAACCATCAATAATGCTGTTTTTTTCCCTTCCACGGGTGCTTTTCTGCGTGCAGTTGCATGTTTTCCCGGTGTCCGCGTGGTTTTCACTGCGTACTGCGGTTTCCTCCCATAGTCCAAAAACACGCTGCTAATGCTGCTTAGGATAATTGGCCTACTGACTAAATTTCCCCCAGTGCCCTGCGATAGACTAGCGTCCTATCCTGAATATAGCCCTGCCGTGCACCCAGGGTATGCCAGGACAGTTTCGGGCTCATCGCAACCCCGTACTGGCTTGATCGGGTACTGATGATGAATGAATACAGTATACACAGGTTGGTTGTACTATATTATTATTCCACTTATTTATCCGATTAAACCTCCCTGAGTCTCTGTACGATTTTGCAGTAGGGCGCAATGATCGCGATGTTTCCCAATTAAGTAATTTGCTGATAATTTTTCAAATTTAGCATAGATTTAAGATGAAAGATGGGATAACTTAAACGGCCGTCTCTCCTGTTGAGTATTATATTTTCCAAGTTATTGTTATTATGTGACCAGAATGAAAACATCAATTGCAATTAGAAATGATAAAGCATCTAAAAGCAAACCACAGCTTAAGAAGCTGTAATAACACTGGGACACACAATACGGGAAGCAAGGAAGAAAAAACGAGGGGCAATAGGAAAGTCATCTAGCAGATTAAGGACGGGATGTGACAGCATTGGCAACACTAGCAGATAGCCATTCCAAAACTGAGAATAACATCTATACAAAGAACATCACAAGCTTATTGAAGAATATTGAAACCTAGCTCCAGTAAAGGTGTACTGTCCACTTTGTACCTAAACCATTCAAAAACTAAAGTCATGCTCAGTATAAACGGCTGCTCCGAGTCACGCAAGATAAAAACCCATGTTTCATTGGTGTCAATCTGGATCAAATTCCCTCACATTCAAAGAATGCCTAAAAAGTGAGCAAAGACACTAAATCCCAAATCAATACAATACAAATATTAACTGCAACTTCCCAGAGATATCATTCCAATCCCTTTAAACCGCACCACTGTGTTTACTCTATAGCTGAAGACAGCATATCTGTTTGGTCAGTAAATACAAGACAAAGACACCATGCTCGTGGAGATACTGTATAGCCGAATACGGCAATCTCTATCAATACGAATACCCTGCGGCTTCATCAATCCACAGATATTACTCTGCTCACCATCATCACCGGGGCTGACCCTGGAACCAGTTCATGATGTCACCATAATCAGTGCTGCCAATTCCGAGAAAGTAACGTCACCAAACAAACCTCAAACGGTCCCTCGATGTTACTCGGTGGACGTGAATAAGGCACAAGATAATTAACTGTGCATTAAACTTAGTAAATGGATCCAGGAACCTTGATAGACACCTGGAATCGTCCAAAATTCTGCATCATCTACCCATCCCAAAAATAAAAATATTTCGTCAACGGGGAAACCCAGAGAATTATAAGATCTAGCAACAAAATCACTAAGTTGGCAAAACTGCGCAGGTCCACTGCAGTAAGAAAACCCTTGTAGAGCGGAGCAATACCTTCCTGTCGATGCAGGCGACCGAGCGGCCGGCAAAGCGGGAGGCGACACCGCGCCGCACGTTCACAGGGTCGCTGAGGATGTCCTCCCAGCGCCCGTTGCGGAACTTGAAGAGCTTATCCGAGTAGGTGGCCATTCCTGCAGGACACAGAGCAGGGAGCGACACGTCAGTGACGCGCACGCGTTGTCCTGCACAAAACAGTTTGCAGCTCCTGTAGGTGAATAACGGTCACTAATGGGTATATTTTGGTATTTGCGCCATTTCTTGTAACCGCAAGGTCATCAGGAAGGCGCTGTGTTGCGTAGCTGGTCAGAGTCCACTAGCACGGGCGTTCATATTGCTGTGGTACCACATGAGGCAATTTTCATTATGTGTGTGCTGAGAGGTTGAAGTAGACAGATGAATTCATTAATTGTCAGAATCTGATTAATATTTTACAGGGTTGCAGTTAGCCAGAGCATATCCCGGCAGACACAGGGCGCAAGGCAGGGCTATACCCTAGATGGTACGCCAGTCCATCATAGGGCACCGGGGGCACTTTAGTCCTCAGGCCAATCAACCGCACAGAGGGTAATGGGTTTGCTTCTTTCATATGCACATATTATTTTAGCTGTACTGCAGCAAAGCTTTTATATCTTATGTCAGCTTTACTTCCCACTTATTGATTTCCCTTCTGAAACTTCAGAAAACCAGCCATTAGGAATAAATCCAGGTCAGAGTCGTTATCATGTCAGCAGAAAATGTCATAAATAAGAGACGTGAGAACAACATGTTACACGTTTGGAACAAGATGGCCCGTAGGGTCGGGTACTCTGCTAGTTAATATAATAGAAGGATCAATATGTGGAGCAAAGAAAGAGGTAGACCAAGCACACTATATGTGGATGATATCAAGGAATGGCCAACGCCAAAGACGTGTGAAGGCCTTAAAAGGAAAGTCTAAAATAGGGGTGTCATGGTACAAGATAAATCTATCAAAATAAATTGCTTTGATCGCACATTTTAAATGAGTTACAAGTCAAAATCCCTCATTTACCGGATTTCAAAATAGTCCGTTTACAGTGTATTACATAATTAACATACAAATGAAGGACGCTGACCGTCAATGGAAATTGAACTACTGTATGTTGTTTCCCAGAGGCCCCAAGTTGTCCACTTTTGTTTTCAAATAAGGCATTGGGAGCCTTTATAATTAATATTGGTTTTACAGCAGGTGACTTGAATGCTATCATGGAACGATATCACTGAAGAGCAAACGCAACTTCAAAGGTTAACCACAAGTGAAGAAGCGAATTGCGATGAGTGAGGGCATACGCAAGACAGAGATAAAGCCTTTCCAGACACGACTGAAGAAAATCAGAATAGGGGGACTGAGCATGCAGTATTTAGTAAGCTATGCTTAACATGGACATTATTCACGTAATTGAGACATTCTGCATTGTTGTATGCAAATAACTTTTATGAAATTCATATGTACGGGATGCTGTAAGACAAGTTGAGAATGTGAATCCAGTGCAATATATGCAATTCCAATATATTGGTGTTGTAATTTCGCCACAGCAAATTAACATACATTTTGGAATCCCCCAGGAAGCGGTGGAATATGTTGCTAAGGAAAGGGATGTCTGGTCCACTCTCCTTGGATTGCTGCCACCGCCACCCTCACCAGGACAAGCGGTTTAGAAAACGGATGGATGGATGGATGGATTTTGGTAATTGTATTCATTTTGGCTCAGACGATTGCTAAGGGCACATATCTGGTCGATGTTTAACGTATCGCACAAACGTTCACATGATTTAAAATGTTTTATTTAATTGCAGACGATACGTTTATATCAGTATTTATTTGAATCTCTGAAACAGCGTGATCAAACGTAGGCTTCCATTTTTAATACAACAGATGTTTTATACTTGTTATTTTATTTATCATCAGCCCGAGACGCAACCATGCTCTAATGCAGGGGTGTCCAAACTCGGCCCGCGGGCCAACTGCGGCCCGCCATCCATTTTTAATTGGCACGTATCAAAGTCTAAAAATATAATGGTCTATGGCCCACACATAATATTTTTGCGCTTGACTGTCTAGTGAGTGGGCCAGTCCTTCGTATATTTTTCTGTATGTGGCCCTCAGGAAAAAAAGTTTGGGCACCCCTGCTCTAATGACACAGCAATCCCTGTTGATTTTGCATCCTGTAGTGTGAGGAATGTTGATTTAATTTACATGGTTTAGCTATTTTGGCGTATATGGAACCTGAACAAAGGCGTATTATAAATGCATAAGCAGTATCCTATAAAGCATCATGCATATTTCAGGCAATTACCTCATTTAAAATGTATGTGTTGGATCAAAACAGTTTGTCACTGGAATGAGCACAGCGCGGCTCAGAGTCACAGTCATGAGTCCGTGGCTGGATTTCCACCTTCCTATGGCTGGGCATATTGCGTGTACAATGTGAGACAAAAAGCTCCCTTAAATTTTTATAAATAAATCTCGAGTCCCTTGCACGAATTATTTCGTTGGGGCTAAGTGCCCCCATGTTTGACGAGCAGGGTCTAAACTGCGAGCGTGATGATAAATATATTAGAGAAGCTAGATTAGTGATCCACTCATGCAGGTAGGCTCATTGAGCTACGGGGGTAAATGGAAGCCACACAGTTGGCCAACATGCCGTTGACTATATTGCAAGTAATCGAACCGATCAAGCATCCGTGGCAGGTGTTCGTAATGTACAGTTGAAAACGAACACTTTGACAGGTGTATAAATAACTGTACACTTATATCTCGTGCGGATTCTAGCAAAGGGTGGCAGGGTGGCGCAGTGGTAACATCCGCGCCTCAGAGAAGGAAGGTCCTGCCCGAGACGGTTCGATTCCCGGCGCGGGTGGCCTTTCTGTGTGAAATGTGTGTGTTCTCTTCCTATTCTGTGTGGCTTTCCTCCGGGTTCTCTGGTTTCCTCCCGCAACTAAAAAAACGCACGAATTAATTTGCCGATAACATCATAATATTTAGTAGGCGCCGGCTGACCGAGTGGTTAAACCCCCCCCCCCCTCCCATCTATGCAGTTCCCTCGCGCCTCCGAGCCATTCGCTCTTCGAATTAAACAAATATTAAACAAATAGTGTGCACGTTATAAATTGTAAATTTACTTTTGAAAGGATATCCAATGCTGACCATTTTCACTCATTGAGGAGGTTGCTACAAACCTAGTTCAGCCATGTTCAGCCAGTTTGCGTCATTTCGACATGTGTGTGGTTCCCAGGAATGTTATGGTCATCGAATAAAGCTGCACTTCATAACGCTGAGAAAGAGACGTTGCCTAACACATAGATACAGCGAATACTTGGCTGCTCGGCCCATCCTCGAGGGAGAGTGGATCATCCCCTCTCTGGAAGCGAACCTAAATTGAACTTAACATTTGCAAGGTCTCCACGTCAACCTCTATCACAGGCAATGTCAAAGCACCAAAGACGTCGCATGGAAGCCGCTGACACAACCCTCTGGGTTTATTGTTTGCTTCATGTCAGCGAGGTGCCAAAAATATTGGTGGACAGCAAACCAATGCGTGTTTACCAGTGTTGTTAGGTTATACCACAACATACTAAACTTTTCTGCAATTGCACTTTTTAAATAGCAATCTTTGCTCCAACATATGTTGTATGTGCTATCAACTAATTGTCAGAATAAGAAGAATGACATTTCAAAGATGATTTAACGGAGCAAATACCCTGCGATCTAAGCACGCCATCCATCCATTTTCTAAACCGCTTGTCGTTGTGAGGGTTGCGGTGGCAGCAGTCCAAGGAGAGTGAACCAGACATCCCTTTCCTCAGCAACAGATTCCTAAGCACTGATTGCTGTTATTATTTATTGACAAAACACTGCTTCAGTTATTTCATAAGGTAATGTTAAGTTTATTATTTACTTGGTATAAACCAACACATTCAACAACGCAAGGGAGTATTGAATTTGTTTTATGTTATTTTCGAGCTAACTGCAGAAACAACATTTCTACCTCATAAAAACAAATATATTTTTTAATTCTAATCGATACAGTCATTGCTATCAGTTAGTCCTATGATTTGAGGCTGTGGCATTTATTGATATAATTTGATGAGGTCGACTTACAAATCAGCGCCAACTTTGTTTAAATACATCTATCATTTGGTTCTGATTTTCTAACATGTTTACAGAGTGCCTAATCCTCGAGCCAAGGGACGCTGTAACAGTGGTGCAATGCTTGGCAGCACGGTCGAGCTGCAAACCACATGTCGCCGATTCGATTCCATATCCCGGAGCGACAGTTAAAGCAATGCGAGTTTCCTAAACCACCCTCCCCACCTCTGTCCTCCGAGCAGTGTAAGTGGGTTCAAAACAGCCGGTCGGAAGGTCACGTATGGACAGCATCTCTACATAATTGGAAGAGAAGGCCAAACACCCCGTAGAGGGGCTGTCTAGAGCTCCCTCTAGTGAAGACCCTTCTGCCGGCAGTGGCGTGAGCAATCACTTGCACGCCTGCACCTTATACAGTGAGCCAGAAATAACTGACACATTTCAAACGTTTGTAAGTAAAACATGTGCCAATTATTGCTGGCCCACCCTGTAGTAGACAAGCCACAACTGCTTATAGTCATCCAGAGACAGATGCAGATTAAATGCATATTCAGATAATGGTTGTTAAAAAGGAAATTATGCTTTATCAAATGGGCTCCATATGCCGATGCAGTTGATTTATTTAATGGTTATTGCAGATTACGTAAGTGGGAGCATCGTACACACTCTGTGAGCATTGTGCAAGAGTGGAGATACCAACAGGTCCACTGTGATTTCAGCACGACTGCTGGATGTGACGCAGAACGCGCCACAAACACGAGAAGCGTTGCCATGGGCATCAACACTGCTGCTGTTCAAGTGTGTGGAATGCACACTCCACCAGTGATTTGTTTAATATTCACGGAATTTTATTACAGATTGAAATAAACATAACAGTAGGGCGTCTTGCTGTTATGGTCATCCTTATTTGAATTGATTCAATAATTGTGTTCTTTTCATGGCTCGATGCACGAGAATTGCTTTTTAAAGCTGTTCTCTCGGGATAGCCGTGTCGAGTGCCCCCCATCTCCTTCGCCACATAATGGAGACGTAAAAACAGAGATCCAACTCACGATAAAGAGAAAACCACGACAGCAAATCCGAGAAAATGAGGCTGAGGACACCAACACTGTGCCTTCCTGCCATATGTCAAGAGCACCACAGAGGACAAAATCAGTAAATATCTCAAGAACCATAACATAAAACCCATCTTTACAGACAAACACTCGACTCCGACGCCAGGAATACTCGCAAAGGACTAACCGGAAAGACCTGGGAAGAGCGAAGGTATGACAAAGGATCAAAGGAATGCGGGCAAGGCAGTGAACCGCCTTTGACATCAGGCAACAAATAGCACAGCACACTCATCTTCACTCAGTTTCAGTATGCCTGAGGTTGCCTCCAACGTGGGAGGCGAAACGTAGCAAAGGAGAGAGGCGGAGCGCTCCACACGGCTATCCCAAATTAACAGCTTTTGAAAGCAATTCTTGTTAACACTTTCACATTTTGTATACTCATCCGCATCATACTTCTTTTAACACATGCACGGTGATTGTAAAGCCTGCCTATAATGTGGCTTTTAAAGAACCGTACCTTGGGTTTTCCTTTTTTTAAGAATATTGTTTCAAAGGCACATTACTGGAAACTTGCAAGTGGTTCTAGTCACGATTATCCCGAGACGTTGATTCTGAAAATTGTGATGAAGCATTAAGATCTCCAGCTCCACCCCGGACATTATCTCCCACGATTACGTTTCACTCGGCCTGTCCGTGGAGACATTTGACATATCTGCTAGCTTTGGACAATCTCCTGCCAAACGTCCGCTATCGCTGGCAAGATCTGCGTCATCTAGCTGCCAACATTGCTTCACATGTTGCAGCCGCTCTCTGGCTCAGGCGGGGAATTCTCTATCCGCTCATTCACTTGGGTGAGCACAGTCCACCCAGCAGCATACACAATACGGGTGATTTCACAAGAGATCCATGAAGGGCACACTGGGGCGGCTGTGCGGTCAGCTGTACAAATCTCCCTATCAAACAACTGTCTTGCGAGCGCCCTATAGTGAAGGTAATGGCAGCAAACCGTCCACAATCTAAACCGATTGCGCCTTTGCTGCGAGGGTGTACAGTGGTACCCTTTATACCCACACCAACAAGACGACACACTGTTATTTGTAACCGCTATCAGCAATTGCCATTTCTGTGTCGTGTTTGTTAAGAGTGCTCGTGCCTAGACAAGTTGTGCCTAATATCAGGGGCACATTAATTTTCTACAAGGCACAGCTTGGTTCCCCCGTTCTGCACTCCCCTAACTACAATTTCTGAGAGATGAATGCCATTTTGAAGCGTGTAATGCATTTGACTCTCGTTCCCTGGGATATTGCTCATTATTTCGACCCCTAACTGCCAAAATCTGTCACTCTGATAGACACAGCCGATTTTAACTTTGAAATTTGTGTCCAACAGAGAGCATGACATGCATGAAAGTGACGGCGGACATCGCTGATTAGAACAAAGCGTCATGTCATAAAAGCTGCGTTTTTTTGTATTAAAGTTGTTCTCAAAGCTCAAATGATGCAAATACATTAACACTAATTGTAGTGTTTACATGCAATTAGGCACCTCTCCGTTACAAAAAACATATTTTTTTAGAAATGTATTAAACTGTTGAGAATTGCTCTCAAGAGCTGTTCTTTCAGGATAACTGTGTCAAATGTTACTCCTCTCCCCCTCGCGACGTTTAGCCGCCCACGTTGGAGGCATCGTCAGGTTGATAAGAGGAGGAATGCTCAACACGGCTATGTTAAAAGAACAGCTCTTGCGAGCAATTCTCATATGTCGAGCCATGAAAACCTCCATCCAATTTAATCATTTTCTAAACTAATATAGATTTAGACAAATACATTTATTTTTAAAAATATCAAACAATGTAGGGTATAAATAATATCGTTCAGGATAAATAAGGTTTCACATTTTCTGGTAATGAGAGACATGTTAAGATCTTAAAACACCAAATGGACACCTTTTTGCAAAGGTATGCAAAAAAGGTGCCCATATTCTATCCGTTCAGGATATTGAATATGTGAGCACATTAGTCCACACCTCATACTGGTATGAAACTCCTGTGCGATGCCCTCTTGTTAATCACATCACTCTCACGAGCAACTCTACCTGAGAGAGACTTCTTAATGCCAATGCTACTGTATCTGGTGCAGTATATCTCCCCAATCATTTGACAGATTTAGTGCGTTATATCTGTTGAAGAAGTGCCGCGAGTGCTAAATCTTTTAAGCTCCTCTAAGGCTTACGCACTGACAAACGTATCCACAAATGTTCCAAATTTCCAATGGGGTGTTGCCCACATCGGTAAATGTCTCTCGTACGTACGGGATGAGATTCACATCTCTCACTTTAGACACTTTAATAGCTGGAGGCCATCAGCCTGTTTTATTTCCCACATTCACACCAAGAATGAGCCACCAGATTCGCATCCAGCTTGTAATTACCGCCCGGCGCCGTTAGCGACTCAGTCACTGAAGTGGGCGTAACTAGGGCAGTCTGAGAGCATACTGATGAGAGCAGCACCCTTGACAGATTTATATTCCTGTCACCACTTCCCCTGTGCAGGTAGAGAGTGTCGCCAGCTCAGAGCTGGCACGAGGCTTGGCCACCTCTCAGGTACAAAAATCCAGGACATCGAATGAAAGGAAGAACATCTCACAATGTACTGATGTAGGTTTTCATGGCTCGATTCACGATGGGTTGCTCTTCAGAGCCGTTCATTCGGGATAGCCGTATCGAGCGACCTCCATCTCTCCTTCGCAAAGTGTCACCTCCCACGCCCGATGATGCTTCCAACGTGGGAGGCAAAACCTCGCGAGGGAGAGATGGAGATATTCGGTGTTTGGTAGTCGGGTTGGAATGAATATAACATTGGTAGTGAATTTACTGTAATGTCATTGCCGAGGGGCGTAGAGAGAGAGTTTGGCGGGAAACATCCTGGCGGCCATTACATGGCGGCCATTACATGGCGACCCTAACGTATAGAAATGGATGCTATTGATGTTAAATATCATATTTGTGATGTTTGCTATATTTCTTTAATATGGTGACTATAATTGTGAAGTACATATTTCCTTAAGAGACAGTATGCGAGTTGTGAGGAGGACGCTTTGAGAGGAGCGGGAAAAGTTATTGTGTTATCAGACTGACACGTGGCATGTGTTTGCAGACGCTGTGTCTGCAGTGTTAATAAATATAAAGCGGAGAGAAGATTCGTGTGGATTCAAGTGTTTGGTGGGTGAAGAGATTTATCACGACGGACCAGTGGTGTGTGCGGAGCACGAGAAGATAAATAAAAAATACCCAACGCAGAACTTGACCATCTACATATCCTCAAGTACATACACACACGTGACAATAAACCCGGTCAACAAATTGCTTAACCGAAGCACCAGCCGGTGGTCGCGAGTGAAGAGAGACAAAGGCGGCTGTGCGCGCCGGTTACAAGAGCAACCAACAATATCTCACAATACCAGAAAAGTGGAGCACTACGTGATAATGGATTGTCCAGAGTGGTGGATTTTCGCATTTGACAAAAAGTGGAAATGTTGCTGTCCCAGGTAGAATGACATGTCCATGGACAGCTCCCTCAATAAGAGGACGATCTTGGGAAAACCAAGACATGCAACTGTGACACTATGGAATGACATGAGGGCACCGGCAGGCACCACACATCCAACGGGCAGTAACATGTGTGTACTGATGTTGGTATTCATGGTTCGACGTATGAGAATTCTTCTCCATAGCTGTTCTTTCGGGATAGCTGTGCCAAGTGTTCTTTCTCTATCCTTCACAATATTTCGCCTCCTATGTTGGAGGCATCATCAGGCGTTTTGACACAAAGTCGAACCTTGAACCTCTGCAACTAGTGGTGAACGCGCCGCCACTGTGACCTAGAAGAACCATATTCACAAATGTGACACTTGTCGAAATACACGACAGTCAAAATTAATTATTAGCCTGATGATGCCTCCCATGTGAGAGGCAAAACGTCGTGAAGGAGTGCAGAGGAACGCTCTGCATGACTATCCGGAAAGAGCAGCTCTTGAGATCAATTCTCATACATCGAGCTGTGAAAAAAACTATATTAATACAATGTCAGTCAAACGTATACTTTGTGCATGTAGATTCCAATTTGTACAACTGTTACATGTGCATAACAAGGAAGCTTTGGATAACTGAGGGATGTGCCAACAAGACTACCTGAAATGATTGCTCATGCTCAAACATCCTTTGATGTGGTTTTACCAGTGCCATGTCTTGTAGATCAATGTGAAACCTTCAATTCAGGAGTTCATAGTTTGCTCCTCATTAAACTTTCTGAGTTCTGTTTTAAGCAGACCAGTATTGGGTAAATTGGCCACATTGTCCAAAAAGTTAGAAGCAATATCACACATTAAACTCCCTGTCGAACTAGTTCATATGATTTCCCTTCAGCTCTCAGTACAAATTTCTACATTTTTACAGAAAAAATGATTGAAGAGATGAATGCTTGCATGTATACGATGCAGGGTGGCACGGTGGTGCACTGAGTAGCATTGCCACCTCACATCAAGAAGTCCCCGGGTTCGAGTCCCTGCTTGGGTTCCTTTATGTGCGGGGTGTGCATGTTCTCCCCGTGTCCGCGAGGGTTTTTGCGTCTGGTCTTAGCATGCGTCTGGTCTTAGCATGTCTTCTTCACTGTCTACTGTGAAGGCATGGCTCAATTCAAATTTTCTAAAACTAAATGGTGAAAAAACTGAGGTCTTGCTTGTCGGAACCCCG
>JAZEWU010000012.1:5902045-5931604 GCA_036362915.1 Geotria australis
CTAGTGGGGTGTGTAAACATCGCCACTAGGGAGACAAAGGCGGCCGGGCGTGGTGCTGGTCACCCACCCCCTCGTGTGCCGTGTCGACCTTCATAGGGTGCTCGCTAACGGCACTTGTCCCTACAGTCTGTTCAGGCTATATAGGGGATCTTTGTCTTTGTCTTTGTTATTATAAGTATTCGGTATGACGGGAGGATTAACTAGCGTCGCAAGGTTGGGAGAGGCATGGGTGAGTTGAATGGGTGACGTCATTAATATGGATAACGAGGCCTGGTTGGCACGTGAACGACACAATGAGAAACGAATGAGTTATGATTCAAAGACGCGGTTGTATTTTGACAGGCCAATTATGAGCGAGGGTCCTGTATTTAATTCGTAAGCGGTACTGTGAGAGGGCAGCGAACCCCTGAACTGGCCGTGGGATTGACGATTGACTGTTGAGCGTCGTGTCGTACGCTATAGTGATCACGGTATCGTTGCGAGTTACTCAATAAACCCTCTTCGCTGGAACCCACTTGTCGACTCGAGTAAAGCGTGAACGTGAGTGTAACGGAGTCTCCCCAGCCTGCGCAACTCGTGATCGGAGAGGACGATAGTTTCGTACGTCAGGATCGGAGTAGCGGTCAGGAGGTACAGGGCGCACAAGCGGCATCCGACAACGGGGTGCAAGCGTTGCACCACAGTAGCAACAAAGGCATAAATATTAATGGAAAGAGCAATAACCGTCTCGGGTTTTCTGACGACACAGGCATTATAACATCCATTGGGACTGAACTGCAGGAAATTAACTTTAATTGGTATGCTGCAAAGTTGGGCTCAGCATAAACACAAGCAAAACAAAGCACACGCATAACAAGTCTGCGATACAAATGGAGACATCTGTCAGAGGCACACACCTGGAAAGCAGCAGAATGGGTGTTGCTGGAAGAGGTGTTGAAGATGAATCGGAATCGTGTGATACAGAAGGAGCACAAGAGCAGGATGGTGTGGTTTTCGAGAGCTAATAATAATAATAATTGCGTTTCATATAGCGCCTTTCACCCGAGGGTTACAAAGCGCTGCACAAGGGCCGCGAAGAGAACGGCATGTCAACAGGGACAATTATCCCCAAAAAACAGCGATGAACAGCAATTGTCGTACATCGAGGCGTTAACCTACAACATTACACATTCAAATATCCTGCGTTTAGAGATGAAAAGCAAGCGCTGCAGGCAGGTGGTAGCATCCTGTCGGAGCAGCCTGTGGGGTCAACGGTTCACTGTGCAACAGCTGCAGGATCGAGCAGACGGGAAGTGATAGCAACATGTGGTTGCATTAACCATAACCTGAAAATGATGAGTTAATTTTATGGATAAAATTGATCTTTTTAGGCTTGATTTTAGAAAACATAAATTAACGTAAGATAATATAAAATTAACATAATCCTTTGTGTTAATGTTTAGTATGTCATTATCTAAAGCTCTACACATATGTATTGCACCATGTGTACGTGTTTTATATGACCCACGATTCACCCTTGTTGTATATTGTTATTATGATTCAGTGACACATTTAGGAATACTTTGTACTTTGAAAGTGCAGCAAATAGAACAAAATCGCATTGTAATGTTCGTAATTTTGTTTCGATTTAATGTGCTTTGGGGAAATTAACTTACTATAAAACAGTGCTTGCTACACGGAACTTTAACAATTTATGTTTCCACCCTAAATTGTGCTGTTTATAAAGCCCGATTTACAATGTTAAAGTCAGGGGTTTTTTTGGTATGTTTTTTTATGCTAGATTAAAAATAATACAGTTTGTTACATTGATATAGGGGGAGAATGTTGATTCAGTATGTATTGCCTAAATATAAGTAATCCAACGATTTATGAGATTAAAATATAATTGAGATTCAGGAAAATGCGTGCTGTTGACATACGCCAGTGAGTTTCACGATTTTTGTTCCCAAGTGGAATTTAAGTACGAAATAAAAGCATTGAGGTGGTGCAAAACGCTTTCAACAACCCTCCGCATTCCCCACTGGCCACGTATATGAATCTTCGAGAGAAATGCAATTCTCTGTTCGTGTAAATACTTCATGCACAAACACGTACATATAAAAAAAATAATGGATATTTTAACTTTTCAACATTTAACACTTGTTTTACGCTCGTTTTACCCAGGAACGCCTCACTGAGTCTCAAGACACATTTTCAGAAGGGTCCTGCCACGTTTTTTGTAGTAGGTAGTGATGTTGCCGCTGTGTGGAATCCAAGTGGAGTAATTTGCGGGTGATTTTTTTAGCATGGAGATCTTTTGTCCTCTAACTGGTTCACCTGTCGTTGCATCTGCAGCGCTGTAGGTATTGCTGCAAGCTGTAAGCATTTGATTGCATGCTTATATTACCTAGAATAAAGAGGAACTTTCAACCTGTCAGCCCCACTCCTTCCTGATTAGACCCCACACACCACTTTAAATGTTAACAATCCATCATTTTTTAAATTGTATCACTTATGTGCAATGCTGTGTTTTTGTTTGGTTAATCTATTATTTTCATATATATTCATTCTCAGAAACCGCTCAATCCTCTACAGGGCTGCAGTGAGCCAGAGCCTATCCCGGTAGGCACAGGGCCCAAGGCAGGACTATACCCACAAATATATGTTTTTATTTTATGTAAATTTGCATGTTTGTTGTGTCAATGAAGGAATTCTGTGAAGAGCTTGCAAGTTCACTGGGTATTTTTCTGCTGAAATAATACACATCCACGGACACGGGGTGGGGCTGGTGTGGGTAGCAGGAGGTTGTGGGGGGGGTGTGGACAGTGGGGTAGGGGTGGAACTGCTAGATTTCGCGTAAAGCAGAACATACTTATAATAGGTTCAGGTATCAAATTCAACACCTTCGAGACACACATCAACAAGGTGATGAATGTAGCCTATTTTCATCTCAGAAACATAGCCAGACCGCGCAACATCCTGTCACCAGATGACTCTGAGAAGCTAATACACATCTTCATCTCCTCACGAATCGATTACTGCAATGCACTGCTTCCTGGCACCCCTGCCTACCTGATCAATCCTCTACCTGCCTACCTGCCTACTTGATCAATCCTCTCCAACGTGTGCAGAATCCGCTGCTAGAGTCCTCACTGGCACACCCATCCATGATCACATATCCCCAATACTCATGTCTCTCCACTGGTTACCTGTTAAATACAGGATTGAATTCAAGATCCTCCTTCTCACTTACAAGGCTCTCACTGACGCAGCTCCGACATAAATCCGTGACCTGCTTCAGGCACCCTCCTCAACACTACAACTACGATCCTCCAATACACGCTTGCTGTATGTTTCCAGGTCGCACCTCCGTTCGATGGGTGACAGAGCCTTCTTGCGCGCTGCTCCAAGACTCTGGAATGCCCTTCCGCTGAGCATTCGTTCAGCGGAGTCTTTGACCATCTTCAAATCTCGTCTGAAGACTCACTTGTTCTGTAAAGCTTTCGAGTCCTCCGGCTAGGATTAATGATGCGGCTCAATGCTGTCGTGCCAGGATGTTGGCTCTCTTCCTACCTACGCCTTCATGGGAACATTTATTCCTTCCTCTGGTTTGGACTGTTGGTGCGGGTCAGTGGTGCCGTGCCGAGACGTTGGCTCTCTCTCCCGATCTGCGTCTACTCGGGAACATCTGTTCCCTCCTTAATTGTTGGAGAATTCTTAGTATTTTTGTTGTTGTCTTTATGTCCTATGTCCTATAATCTATCGATATTGCTTGACTCCCAGTTCATCTGTGTTGATGTTGTTGACATGCCGTTCACGTCGCGATCCCTGTCAGGTGATACTTGGTGTTGTCTGCGAATTCTACCAAACACTTCGAGGCCGAGCTGAAGGACAACGATGTCCAGAGGCTGACCATCGTGCTTCGAAGAATCACAAAGAAGAAGAAGCGCGTTGCGACCCTTGGGTGAAAGGCGCTCTATAAATGCTATTATTATTATTAACACATCATGACGATCAAGGCGTCTGATGCTACAGCTTCCTTCTGCTATACATTTAACCTCCAAGTCTGCTATAAAGTGTCTCACTTTATGGCTTCAGATCTTGGTTGCTGACTTTTGCTAACTCTATCTGCGTTTTGATAAGCAAACTAAAATTACTTACCTTATTTGCCATTACATGTCCAGCTCTCTGACATGCCATAAGATATCTATCCTTGTCACTTCTTCTCACGACTCCCACGTCGTTATTCACAAGCCTCAAAAAACAGTATAATCCACAAAGTAATGTAAATTGTGCAGTATATGTTGAAAGAATCATCTTGATACTTTTTGCAAAGCAGTGCCGTCAGAAGGAGCTAGAACCGATCTACTCCTGACATCTCTCCAAGCAACTTATTTTCCACACAACAGTACAGAACTCTCTCACCATCCTTTCTCGAGAGAGATATGTATGACAGTTGGGCCAATATTTTTCCAATTCTGAGAGTTGAAATTTAGGCCAGTTGAGTGCAAAACCAACTTTAATGTGATGGGTGATATTGTGCAATAATTGGTGTCTGGGCTGAGACCATCAACTCACCGAAAAGGGGAACCCAGTTAAACCACAGACGACTGCCCAACTTCACAGAGCCTCGGCAGTGCCAGCGCCATGCTCTGACCTCTGTGCCACTCTGCCACCTCATTATTCACAAGCCTTGTGAATAATGAACTTGGAAAATGTCCTGACCTTGGAACTCAATTTAATACCCCAGTGTCCATCATCAATACCTAAAACTGCCAAAAGCTGCAATGCCCAGCCAAGGGGCTAGCTAACAAGGCTTTATCATCCACAGTCTCTCATGTACCAACAACTCATGCTGAATTATGTTCTTCTATTTCTAGACAATCCATAGATTCAGTGAACAAATAGTCGAGGATAGCATTGAACAACGTAGGAGAAAAAACACCACCCACCAAACACCAGTCTACACCTGAACTCACTGTGATATCTCTCCTAGCCGCATACAAGCCTGAGTCACATCGTATCATTTTGTCAGCAGCGGGCTTATCTTTCTTGCAATATCATAATACCAGAGAGGTTCCCCATGCAATACTCTGCTCTCCACAGAGAATTATACTTGCCCAAAGTATAGACCAAATCCCAACAAGGAGGAATGCTCGTAAGAGCTGCTTATTTGGCGAGAGCCGTGGTGATGGTTCTTTCTCTCACCTTCGAACGCTCGCCATGGCTATCAAAAAAAAGCAGCTCTTGGGAGCAATTCTCATACATCGAGCCATGAAAAGCTACTTCAATACAAATCCAAATTATCAATTATCTGACGGACAGTAGATTATAAAGCTTACAGCCCCCTAAGCTCTTTGCTCTTCATGCACAATTGTTTTTCCTATTTATCCTCTTAAAAAAGTATGTGCCGAGAGCAATGGGAACTAAACAAACTTCCCACATTTGATCACCGGCTAAACCTCGTGCAAAAAATATCTGCATTGGAACGCCTGGGGGCTCTGTCGCAGTGATCTCTGGCAGTCTACACGAGATATGGCCCCCCTTGTCGATTCATTTTCTTTAGAACTGTTTCCTTATTTCGTGAATCTGTACCAGACATCCTATTCCTCTTTGTTCTCCCTTTCTCTCGTTCTCTATCAACTCCTATCTCTTTCCATCTGCGTCCCCCACCCTATCCGACCGTCGCCCTACATTTTGAGATCAAGAGTGGAATATGTAGTGGAGCATCTTTGTTCGTATGTCCACCGATTTGTGTTTTCTGTGTACCCCGGCTCTCCATAATATATCCCTTTTATGGGTTGGGTGACGTAAAAAAGAATAAGTGTCGTAAACACCTGACTCAGCCAATTAGTAAGGTTTTTCACGTCAACACAACGTGAAAATTATTTACTACTTCAGCACACCGGTAAGTTGGACAATACTTACAATGCAATACCTCGGTTCTGTAATGTTGTTGAAAAGTGCAAATTATGTTACAAAATGTTTGTATAGCTTGCTTAATATACGTTTCTCTTTAGAGATATCACGTTGTTTACGAGACTTACTGTTAAGAGATGCTCTTTTGGGATTGCCCTGTCGACAGGAGGAATGCCTGACACGGCTATTCCGAAACAGCAGCTCTTGAGAGCAATTCTCATACATCGAGCTGTAAAACCCACACGGACACGAGGAGAACATGAAAACTCCACACAGAAAGGCACCCGAGCCGTGATTCGAACCCGGGGCCTTCTTGCTGTGAGGTGGCAGCGCTACACACCGCACCACCACGCCGCCCCTACGTGTCATTTATATTCTCATGAGATAACCTTTCGTCCAGTCCTGCGGCATCTGCTCTCTCCTGCATCTGCTCCTCGTACTCAATCCGGCTTTGATTTCCTAATGCAGCATCAAGCATCAGGAGGCAGCAAGGGAGCAGTAATGTGCATAATGCCGAGGAGCCTGCGGAGCTGGAGAATAATGAAGGAGGAGAGTGAAGCAGCTGATACCTGGCATGACAGCAGCAGGAAAGAGCAAAAGGGAAGCGGCTGGGAGATACTGGGAGAACTGGCACGGGATAACACACTCCGCGAGTGATGAGACGGAGATGGTAAGTGCAGCAGATGCAATACCTTCCATGTAAATGAGCCATGTTATTCCAAATACTTCTGGATGGGATTTTGCATTTACTTTTCACCCCTTACCCCCTCATATTCACCCACCCCGCCCCCACAGCTGTTGTGAGCTGACAGCCCCCTTGGCTACAATTTAAACTGGGTGATTTTTTTTTATTCAAATGAGTAAACTGTGCTATATGCATTATTTTAATTGAATCTTCCTTTTTTGGAAGGTGCATGACCCATATTTATATGATGCAGCGTAAACGTATATGACATTGAGTAATGTTTAATGGATCTATTGCATACAACTGTACATCATGGAAATTATTATTGCCCAGAGAGCCCTACTCGAATGTACTAACCTGCATTCTCCCTTACCCAATCAATTTGATTCTATAGTTTGTTTACTGAATTACTCCAACATATCTTCGAAACCCCAATCACTAACTTTACAACATCTCCCTTTGCTGATAAAAACCCATGCTTCAACGTCAATTCCTGCATTTACTAAAGCGACCCCCTCCCACATCTAAACTAATATTTCCATTCCTAATCTTCAATCCAATGAATTTCCTCGTCACATCCCTCTTCTCCTCACCCTTCCTGCACCTTAACCCTCACTCTTCAGAATGCTAGACAAAAGTAATTTTTGATTCTTGGCTCTACACCTAATATTTAATACCAGGTCTTTTGTTGAAACCCACTCAAAAGTGCCTAACATTGTGCACCATCTTCATCAGCCTTGCCCATCACACTTCATCTGCCAGCGATGCAAATTTACCTGCACTCTGCGTTTAATAAGTTTTATCGTAATAGGAAATGAGATTGAAAATTCCTCACGACTTAAAACTAAAACTATCAAGTACATGACCGAAGTTGTACAAAAAATGAATCCATCAGAGTGGAGCAAATTTCATGGAAATGCTGTCACCGCAGCCTGCCAAGTTTGTCAGCATCGGCCCGATTGCCAGGAGAAGGAATTCTGTTTATCATGGTGCCTCAGATGGATTGTTATACAATAGGTTTGGTACGATATGCAAGGGCAGGGAATGCCTTAAATGTTATCGTTTTAAAACGAGGCTCGCTTCTGCGGGAGTCCAATGCATTTTAGATGTAACACGGGGGAAGCTTTATTCCTGCAGTTTGCAATCCAATCAAGCGGCTGCATTTTGACTCAGCTGCAACCTCCTATGCAGGGTCAAGTTTGGAAGGCCGCAGTGAACAGCATCACAATACGCACAGTGAGATGCAACAACAACGTGTGTGAACATCTTTGTGGTCTATGCCTCTAAAAGGATTCACGGATATGTTTTTTGAGATTGTATCTAATTTTGCAACCAAACTGCGAGTGAAAGGCTTTAGATAAGCTTCAGAATATCCGACACGCGCACAATAGGGATAGAAGATCACATCAGTTTTTAGCGACTCAAATATAAGAAAACCCAGTCAAAGATGTGAAATCTGCAGGCCTCAATGTTGGGTACACAAACAAGAGTTCCCATTTCCATCAAAGAGTAAACTTCATAGTTATTTACAAGTGAAAATGAATGTACCTAATGCTTGTTGGTTAAGTTGCCCAGAGCAAGAACAGATATCATAAAGAATAAATGACCCAGGGTTCACGTGATCAATGTGAGCAATCACTACAAGATATAGTATTGGAGCAGTTGGTGACATCAGAAGTAATCAGCTGAAGGCCAGCCATGTTAAAACTGGTCGATGCCACCATCTCATTCAATGATTACACTGGTAATTGCTGAACAATATGCACAACGAATAAAAAAAAAACATACCAAGCAATGTTATGCATTTTACCACAAGATCTGATCAACTATCAAATCAATCAGACACCTACTTTGTCGATATTGCTGCGCCAAAGCGGTGCTCCCATAATTTCAGTTGCTCGACCACAAGGTGTAGAAAAAGGCACGAATGGTGCTGCAACGTTCATGGAATGGAGATACATCTTGGAGATGAATAATACTCCCCACATCACTCATGGACTCCATCTTTTTCTTAAAGGAATCATTCATTCATTATCAGAAACCACTTAATATTATTATACCTGTCTCCCTCCGTGTTTGTCGTTAAGGACGTGACGGCCATCTTAGGGGACGCTGGCAGATTTGTGCCGCTCTTAAGATTGCCAGTTTCACGACCTTTCAGTATATTCGAAGCAGCCTTAATCATTTATTTTTTGTTGCTTTGGTTTTTATTGGTTGTTTTCTTTTGTCATTGTTGACATGCCGTTCTCTTCCTGGCCTTTGTGCAGCACTTTGTAACCCTCGGGTGAAAGGCGCAATATAAAATGCTATTATTATTATTATATTAATCATATACAGGGTTGCAATGAGCCAGAGCCTATCCCGGCACACAGGGCGCAAGGCAGTGCTATATCCAGGAAGAGACGCCAGAAAGGCACCCGAGCCAATATTCGAACCTGGGAGCGAGCTTCTTGCTCTGAATGTCAAGTAAATTTGGCCAAACTTTATAGTTATTAATATACACGTTTATCAACCAGACATAACGCAGCGACTGCGTTTTGCCGTATTTTAACGGGTCTCCACCTGTCGTCTGAGTGTGTCTCTATCAGTGATCCACCAGCACAGGGCAGGATTTGATGACAATAATTATAGTTAGCCCATGCAGAATATAACAAACATTTCTTCAAGCAACGTTGGTTCAAACTTAATAAGCAGCATCGGTTTAAACTTTTTCATTCCAAAATAAATTTTATGCACATAATGTGTTTTTACATTTGTGCAGAAATACTGCTCATAGGAGTTCGGACAGAAATATAATTGAACAAAAATAAAATCCAATATGTATTCATATCTCCAGAGTTGTAACTACATGCAAACAAGACCAAATGTATATTCTTGAATCCTTAACTCCCTCATCCCAATATAACTTCATATCTTATAATATTGACACCTCATGTGTCTCTTATACCGCCACGAATAGTTGACTAGTCTAATGCAGAAACATTCCAATGCACGTGCAAATCTGTATTGTTAATGCTTTAATATATTTTAATGTGTGAATTGGTTTCCAAGATAAACAAATATCTCCTTTCAAGACAAGAGAGTGACTTATAATAATAATAATAGTCACCCTATATCTGTTTAGATTCTGGAATATAATTGCAATCTACAGAGAATTCAACTCGAACCCTTAAACTGAGCTTTTCTACAGATAATTGCTTATTTAACGATTTGTTTGTACAATATTTCGATTTTGCATTTGACGCAGTTGTTCTGGCTCTGATTGATATTTGTTTCACGCCCATACTGTAGAAACATATTTGTGAAGAGAATTGGTAAAGGCTGTACCTCCGTGGGGCCTGGGAAGCTGAATGACGTGCCATAACTATGGCGTCCGGTTTGGTTGTGTAGGCTTAGGTTTGAGGTAGAAGGCCAAGATTGGCTGAAAGGGGCAACAGTCGAGAAGTAGGAATTTAGGCGGGAAAACCCCAGGGCAACGAGTGGGCTGTTGGGAAAGGGGGTGGGATCAAGGGCGAGGTTTCTTGAGGAAGCGTAGAACGGGAGGGGGGGCCTTTGCCAAGACATACGCATGCTGAAGTTGAGCTCCCCAATTTATGGTTAAACATTCAAATAAACCAATGTTCGTTTTACACGGTTCATTTAATAAACCATAAGGAAACTCTATCACTGTAATCCGGGTCTCTTCATTTGTATTGTTTTTGTCACTGTGCTGAGCCCGGCCGTTTATGCAAATGAGACTCATCCTGGTCCCTTGAGTTCTTAGCTGATGAGACTAATCAAAGTCACTTGATGACGTACATCCACAAAGACCAACAATGCTTTGTGGATGATGAGATGGTAGTGGTGCCATCCAACGTTACTTCTAAGCAGGATATACAGTGGGTGGCATCCCTCTTGATGTATAATGTAAACCAGTGATGAGGCTATTTGCATGACAAACACCAAATGCACAGGGAAAACTACAGCCTATACAGTATATGGCTAATTAAACATATTTTACCTCGGGCCACTTTATGGGAAAATTATTGTCCAATTACAACCGACTTCTCTGAACCATGATGCCCTGACATGTCCCTGCATCCAGCACATTGCTGTAAGATACTTACCATCTTTCAGTCTCAATCTTCTTTGCGATTCTTCGAAGCACGATGGTCAGCTTCTGGACATCGTTGTCTTTCCGCTCGGCCTCGAAGTGTTTGGTAGAATTCGCAGGCAATACCAAGTATATTACCTGACAGGGATCGCGACGTGAACGCTTCTACCTTGACCCCCTTCAGTCTCAATGTGAATCACTGATGCGTTTGTAGGGATCGTTTACTAACGAATATAGTGCTTTGCAAATAGGCGAGCCCAGACGTATTTTGTTCTCATAGTTGTGACAGCTACTCGGGCACGATTGGGACAGTTGCTACAGTGGTCACCATCAGGCCTGCTGGGCTAAAATAAAGGTTGGATGTGCATATGTATAATCACAATTTAAGAATGTTGTGAGAGATTTCATGCCCATGATAATGCCAAGAGAATGGCTTCAAATGGTCCAAGCTCTGGATTAGAGACAAATAACACACTGACTTATAAATATGCGCCGGTGTAAAATCACATGGAATAGTGCTTGTATTTTATTGTGATAAGCACTTAAGTAGCTAAATCTACCTATGTATTCATTTTGAGCTCATTCATCGTATATCACCTGTGCATCTCCATGGGAGGTAAAGGGTAAATGTAAAAAATATGGTTCACAGCATCAAGGACCAGAGGGAAGAGTCAACAGACTTTTTCGTGTGATGGCAGCTTCACATAACCTATCACAGGTGAAGATTATGGAACACATTTCACTGAGTATCATGCTCTCGACACATAGGTAGAAAGATAGATGTGTATTATTCCAGTAGAAAATTACCCAGTGAGTTTGCAAGCTCTTTACTGGACTCCTGCGACACAACAAACATGCGACCCATGGGTCTCCTGTCTCATCAAGCTCACATATCTCAACGGGAAGCTGAAGAGAGACCTCTATTCTGTTCATCAGTGCAGATCACAAAGCGCATCTGTACTTCACGATGTCTCATAAAGGCTGGCATGGGTGTGATCGGGAAGGCCAGGATTTGCACTGGGCCCCGTCTCTTGCAAGAAGGTGAGACGAGGAGATCTCTCGGTACTAAATACATCATTCGAGTTGGGAAACCGTCAAACGTTTAATTAATTTTAATTCTGCGAGCACTTCATCACCCCTCGTGTCTGATACAGACAAGATATCACAGCAGAAAACATGAGGGCATGCCATGCCAATAATATTGACGTTGTATATGATCCGAGAAGCATATATTGTTCGATCTGTGATTCAGTGTGTTAACATCATTGCAGATATGTCACGTCCACTATGATTTTGAGCATATCCCTTATGGCAAACTCAAACTTAATATACAAAGTGTGAAACTCTACCCACAATTCTTATGTTATCACAGAGCCGGAAGATAGGCATTTGCCTTGTGATGACTGAATAGAAAAATAATGGGAGGCCAAGGCATGTATTGCAGTGTGCCTGGATAGAGGATGGGATTTGTCTGTCATAATGCAACGGTTGATGGAACCAGTGGATTTAGACAGGCTCGAATGTTTTGGTTCTATAGTTTGCAATATTGAGAAGCACTTTCAAACTTTCTTTGCATACAGTATGTCGCCAAATGAAGTGCAGATCAAAATTGAATGCAGTAGTCTTTATTTTTCAGTAGTTGGTGACCTTACTCAGATATTCAACGCACTACAGGCCAGCGAGCACCGGCATCAGCATTGCCAACTCAGCGCTTTGACTTCTGAACCACTTGACTACCCCCATGATTTTCAATGATGTGCACTTTTTACATTCATTCTTTTTGTATTGCTAGTCAATGAATTTATTCCTTCATTATCAGTATCCGCTTAATCCCATGCAGCATTGAGGCGAGCCAGTCTAACCCGGCAGACATAGGGTGCAAGGCAGGGCTAGACCCATGATGGGATGCTTGTTTATCACAGGTCACCGAAGGCAATTTAGTCAGGTCAATTAACCTAGGCAGCATTGTTTTTGGAGTGTGGGAGGAAACCGTAGTACTCGGCAAAAAACATAGGGAGAACGTGCAAACTCCACACAGAAAGGCACCTGCGCCAGGAATCGAACCAGGGTTTGTCTTGCTGTGGGGTGGCAGCGCTATAATAATAGCATTTTTATAGCATTGTATAGAGCGCCTTTCACCCGAGGGTCACAAAGCGCTGCACAACGGTACTAAATACAACGATGACAATAATTGATCAGTATCTGTGGCACTGCCATCCACTTTATTGATCCCATGCTGTGCTCAAAATCCAAAAGTAATTGTGTCGCTTTGCTGCGAGACCACTTCACTGACACCAAAGAATGACATGTTTGTGCAGCACATTGTTTTCACAACGGAACACACTCCAAGGTTGCAAAGCTCTCCACTCGTGCTTTCATATGGCAAGCGGGCCTCGTGAATTACTCATCTTTTAATTAATTACAATGCCAATTCATCTACATTGAAATGTTCGTCTAACGCGCCACTGCATTTAAATTGGCCATAAAACAGTTGAACAGAACGAAGCTTTTGAAACCCCTTGGTATTAATTAAAAATACATCATGTTCATTTGTGCTGACCTCGGGGGTTAAAAAGTAGCTGGAGATTGCTTCCGTTACAATTTATGCCAAATATCAAAAGATGTCCACAGAAAGCTATCAGCAAGACAATTCCCCCCCCAGTGCCTTCTTTTGCACTGCATGCATTAACTAGGCTCTTGCACTCACTAATTTGTATTGAGAAAACATGATAATCTCAATTTGACAATGACCCGTTCAGAACTAGATTGTTCGCCATCAGTATTCACACCTTGATATACAGTGCTGTTCTTTGCTGTAAAAAGGATGAAAACAAAAGTGCACGTAATAGCAAATGGGAATACGTGCGTAACGTGTCCATTTTCGCGTAATTTGTACCGACTATACCTGGTGTCGTTATTAATAAAATATTGCAGCACAGACGTGACCTTGACATTTTGTATTGTGTGGCGTACTAGTTTTAATGACTTTGCAGCCCTTCCACTGAATTCTAACACTCCAGCAGCACCTTTGAATTCAGTTGCACTAAACCACATAAGTGCCGCGTAAAGGTCAGGTTCACTGCTTTTATATTGGCCGACGCCGAACCCCTGCGGATGGCTAGGTCCAACGAGCAGCTTTACCCCAGCAATTTAACCCCGACTGACCTGAATAGGCGTTGTTGGTGTTGAGAAAGTAGATCTCCTCGCGTCCGTCTCCATCGATGTCACAGGCGGCGACACTAATGGCGTTGCCCTGCCGGTCTCGCAGGGCGTAAAACGGCGAGTTCTTGTCGTCCAGCGCCACATTCTCCAGTCGCCCGTTCTCGCGGTTGTACTTCAGCACCAGATTGGGCCCGTTGTACCTGCACGCGAAGCGGCTCTGCTCGATTACGTATCCAAACGACGTCGCGATGAACCAAGAGAGCCCACGACGCGCGTCTTTACGTTAGCACTCATTTGAAAATGGAACGTCGTGCGTTTCAGATTACACAGCAATTACATCTACGACACCGTAATTAGCGCTTTGGAAATGGAAGCAAAAATCACTGATAACAACCCTAACCTCTACTTACAAGCTAAAGAGGCACCAACATAGTACATTAATTAAGTGGCAATTTAGATTGTGGCAATTCGTGTGATATGATTATTGTTACTACGGTACTATACAAGGTAAGACTTTCAGTGTCACATTTATTTTTGGTCAGACAGTGAGCACAATAATTATTCAAATGAGAAGGATTAAAATACGCTTCACTTTTTTTCGTGCATTCGGTTGTTATTACGTCACGCGGAAAATTAACAGCACTGGTGCACTTTCCAACGAGAACATGAACACTGCACTGTGTTACATTGAGTGCCGCGTCACCGGGCCTGCCTGCACGCTCCAGTGCAGGTGAACGCCAAGCTACTACCGCATCTCTCCTACCTCGTCATATCTCCGGTGTCTCCACAACATCTTTTCTCACCCCCACACATCTCCGTGCCTCTCCGACTTCCTGGCTATCGGCCCGTCATGTCTCCTGATCCCTCTACTTGGTTTTATAATTGAGCCCTTCAACCTTTCTGTCAGACCCCCTGACCCTGCTATTGGCCATTCTGACCTCCCGTATGAGATATCTATAACTCCCATAGGGCCGCACATCCTGATAGTTTGGCCTCCTGACTCCAGCGTCAAGCCTCTTGACCTCCAGATCGCAGCTCTCCATCTCTTTCCTGAAATGCTCGGCACTATTCTGCTTCAACTCACATCCAATGCTATCGTCGCTACTCGTTGATAAGTATTACCAGTGCCTCCCAAATGTGGATGTAAAAATCAGCATCCTAGCATATCCGTGTTTTATCATGAAATTTACCGAGGGGTGCTTTGATACACGTGAATGAGTTTAAAGGCTACATTAATCTGCAGCCCAAAAGACCTTGCGGAGTTCAATGAAAATGCAAGGGGCTGTGTAAGAAAATGGGAAACTGTAATTTAGCCATCGCGCTTCGAAGAATCGCAAAGAAGAAGATTAATTTAATCTATACATACATATTGTATAACAGATCAAGTATTTTTATCAAGTCTTTTTATTTAGGAATGCAAATCATTATAAGCATTTTTTATTTTTGTATATGTTTATAGAATTAGGTTTGCAAGTTGATGTAGTATCGCGCACTTATGGTAGCTACATCAATTACTTTCAAGGCATACCGTACTGAATAAAAAAAACTACTGCACCGGTGTCACTTAGCATTATGGTGATCCTTATGAGGGTCAGTAGCATCGGGAGGCAACCTCTGAAGCACAGGCCTTTTGCAGACACCGCAATGCCCCATTCATAAAAATGGTTATTACAATTCGTAACGCATGCATATTCGTTCAATATTGGGGAGCGACAACGACTCAGAGGTTCGAGGAAACTGCAGAGAGGTGGGTACGGGGAAGGTGACCATGCGCTTAGCTGGCGCCAACATTTGCCACACACTGCGTCCTATATATTATGGTGGCATCAACCAATTAATTAATGAGTTGTTTAGTTTATTGCAGCAGAATAAAGACTGCATTTGGGGGAAACAGCCGTAAAGTAATTTTCCACCTATTTAGACAAATACATTTCTATATGTATTGAACGCGTTTCACCATGTGCGTGACGGAGGGGTCCAGTGAATAACGTCAAGGTGGGGATGCTGGAATTCCACAAAGAAGAAAGGCAGGGTACAGAATAATGGGCATGGTGACGACAAGATGAGCCACGTCGTCACGTCGTCATGTCATCAGCTGTAAAGCGTCAGAAATTCGGTGACAAATCTCTGCTTGGCTTTGGTGTTCTGCTATTTGGCCAGTGAGGCAAATATTTTGTAAAGCAAATCCACCAAGTATAGATCCAGATGAAGTTGGCACGTGTCGTGTAGGTTAAACCCTGTACATGATGCAAAATTATAACGCCATCTTATGAACGCACATGTTATAAATATAGCTGATATGGACCTTTTTGTTTGCTTTTAATTTTACAAACGTAATTATTATTATACGCTTAGAAGGCAGTGTGTGTGCCGTTGGTTCAATTAAAATTGAATTCAATCGGATTTTTGCAGGAAAAAAAATCTGAGCAGATAATCATGATGACCGAGCACGGGCCCAAATGTGACCCAATCAACATCAAATCACATCTTGATTGGGTCTTTTTTTTACCATCGTGGGTCATGCAGAATCTCTCGGGGCTGCTATGGTCATGTTTCTAGTCACAAATCAATTTCTTGTTTTTACCATGTCGCGCATGTACAATCTGTAGTGGCTGTAGGGGTCACCATTTGATTAATGAATTGATTCTGGTGGGTTTTTGTTTTTACCATTACAGCACATTATAACCTTCAGTGGTTGCAGTGTTTCCATGCAGTACGTACTATAAAAGACAAAGAATCCCAAAACAGTCTCAACAGATTGTTGAGGCAGGTGCTGTTCGCGAGCACCTATGAGGGTCGGAGTGGCACACGAGGGGGTGGCTGGCCAGCACCACATCCGGCTACCTCTGTCTCCCTAGGAGCGATATTTACACATTGCACGAGGTACTCATTTTAGGCTGAGTCGACCTAGGAAAGGTTCAGAACTGCTTCTGATAATTGTCACTGGTGTTGGCCATAAGCAGGAGTTGAACTAAGGTCACTGGGTTCATAGCAGCCTTGTGCAGCGCTTTGTGACCCTCGGGTGATAGGCGCTCTATAAATGCTATTATTATTATAGCGCAGTGCGCTAACCGCTACACTAACGCACCCCACCGCGCAAACTATATTTCCACACACGCTGAAGATAATTGAGTCTCAAGCTTAGGATATGATCCATGCATCATGATCGTAAGAACAGGTTTAACCTAATAACCGTTACAGCCCGAGTGTATACACAGTACTGGAAACTAGCCATGTCCACAACTGTTAATCAATTTTATACTTAGCTGCCACTCCATCGGCCCAGAACGTGTGTAGGTGACAAAACTATTTTAATTAAGCGAAGAGAAACATTTATTTATTTATTTATTCCTTATAAACATAGGCTTCTCCTACTTAAAAAACAACAACGTTAAAAGTTTCTGTTGCTATTTGTCTTCCAGTGTTGTTCAAAGGGTGGTCACATCACCTAATGAGAGCTTGTTGCAAGCAGAGCTTCAGAATTCCAATCCAGTAGCCGCCCTGATTATTACTGTGGGTGGAATAAACATCATGATGTGAATGATCTGACGTCGCTTTCCAGAGCAGGCCACTGTGTGCCAGCATGAGGGTCCAAATGAGCAAAAGTCCAAGATCACACCGCAAATTACTCAGTTGAGATCATACACACAGCAGCAATCGTCACCCTGGACTGGCAGACAAATGCCCCAGATCACACCAAATTAGACTATCCTCGTCTCTTGAGTTTTCACCTGGTTAAGCACGTTGACATTTTTAAACAATAAATAATATCCAATTCCAATAAATTATTAAACATCGGATTGCCCAGTCTCTACATTCGATGAATAGAGCTGCGGAATCAGGCATCGGATACGTTTGGAATCGCTACGTCCCTCCAACTGTGTGCCCTTCATATCAAATAATTATGCAAATTTTGCAAAGAACTGTGGGTTGAGTATAACATTGGTTGCATCTAGATTAATTTGGCTTGCATGTTCGTGTGGACTCCAACTGGCACAAGCTGTCTGTATCGATACAATGCACATTGTGCCACTCATCAGGTTGCAAGACATCAACAGACACAACCCAGAAAGGCTTTAGAAAGGCATTGTGTTTTCCTATCTGCACCATAGTCAACTGTGTGCTTGAATCAATTACTTTTATGTGGGCACAGTGATAGAAAAACTTAGAAGAAGGAGCGAGAGAAGTGAAAAGCTGGTGGAGTTCTATGGGAGAAAGCAGATGGTGGCAAACTAGTGGTGTACAAATTCACAGTGGCACCAAGAGGTGTGGTATGTTACTGCATTGATTACATGATGACAGGACAGAAGTGTAGGAACAGTGGGAACATCTCTTGCAGTTTTATCGGTGTGGAAGGCGACTCGAACAGCAATCAGGAAGCGATGAAAACGCAATTGTCACTAGAGGAAATTTGGAGAGACAGCCGAGTGAACAGTTGAACTTTACAGATTCTAAAAGGTGAACGTTCAGAGTGGAAGTCCAGAGAAACGGCTGTGGAGAATATAGCCCCGGCAGTGAGGGAGGCTGCTGGAACACACTGGTAATACTGCCACGCGCCACAACTCGCACGACACAATCCAATTGGGTGCGTTAGAGGGGACAGGGGCAAAGCATCAATGGGTGGCAAAGCCATTGACGGTGAAGACAGAGGAGCACTCAAGTTTTATACGTGTAAACAACAAAGGTGGAGGACAAATGGACGGAAAGTTGAAGTGAAAATAACTTTTGGTGCACGGCACTTTCCTCCCAGGGCGGCACAGTGGCACGGTGAGGAGTGCTGCCGTCTCACATAAATAAGGCCCCGGGTTCAAATTGCAGCTCAGGGGCCTTTCTGTGTGGAGTTTGCATGTTTTCTCCGTGTCTGCGTGGGTTTTCGCCGGGCACTCCGGTTTCCTCCTGCAGTCCAGGTTAATTGACCTGCGGACTAAATTGTCCCGGGGCCCTGTGAAGGACTGGCGTCCCATCCTTGGTATAGCCCTGCCTTGCACCCTGTGTCTGCTGGGATAGGCTCTGGCTCACCACGACCATCTACAGGATTAAGCGGTTTCTTACAATGGATGGCTCTTTCCTCCCAAAGTCCGCAGCACATGTTCACCTCCGCGGTGCGACACACATTACAGGACCTGCGGTGTCGAATAAATGCCTCGCCACGCCTTTCAATTACGTGGGCTGTTTGAAGCGGGTTATCAGGACTGGTTTAGCTGTCATTCACCACTGACATCGGCCACAGCTGGATATCGAACTCAGATCACCAAGCAAAGTAAAGCAGGCTCACTAAAGCTCTCCACCCCTGCTGTGTATATATATGCAGTGATGTAAATAGTGTAGGAATTAAGTTGTATATGCAACATGTTTTTCTTATTTCTTTCAAAAGCATTCGACAGACAAATGCAGACTGAGTGACTGATATCGAAATAATGTAATAAAATTCTCAAGTTGTGAATGATAGCAGAGTACTTCTACGTTTTAATTAGCGTTTTAGCCTGGCGTGGCAGGATTCGCTTTCCTGTGAACCAGTGTGTCTGACACATTTAGCTCTCTTGGTGACTTGTGGCAAAAAGCAACATACAGATTTTATTCTGAAGCGATCTGTCTTGTATGAATAGATGACCAGTAGCTAGGCCCATAACCGAAATCACGCCATTTCCTTCACATGGCTTGCACAATTGATTATTTTGTAATTTATTGCAACAATCTATATTGACCGTTTTCTTGATTAACAAATTAATCATGTAAATGCATTTTTTTCTGGGAGGCAGAAATTACTTTCTGTCACATCTACCCAGAATGCTTCTGCTGACGCAAGTCTACACTATAAAACCCTGCGGAATTCGGTTTCATGCAATATTTTCTCCATGTTTGCACGATAAGACTTCTGCATTAATGGCATTAATAAGTACGTCTGTAGAACACTGCAAGACACCATGGGACTTTCAATTGGCTTACATCTACATTTTTAAAAGCGTTGTGCATTTGCTTTCAAATGTACTATTAGGAAGTTGTAAAGAGTTTAAATAATTCTGTACACTGAGCCAGGACAACTTCAGCGTACATGGTGCAGTGAATAAGACATGACCCTGTTAATCAAAGTGCAATAAGTACACTTGCCCCCCCCCTTGAGCCAGCACTACTGAGATCTTACGTTAGAAGCTGGGCAGTCACTTAAAATATAAGTGGGTTTTCAAGCGTCTCGAAGGCCAATCGTTTTACATCTATCGCCGTTAAAACTCAATGTTGCTATATTTTACCTCCAAAAATGAAGCTATTGTTTGAATGTCATGCAGCAACAAACATCGGTGAAAGAGTGTGTGGGAAAGCGCACCTTCTCTTGAGTAAATATAAAAATTTCACTCAAATATTTTCTTTCACAAGGTTTGTGAAAATCCCTTGTGAAGTGGTCCTTGGGCACAGGGCATCGTGCGGATTTGTGAGGTTGCCTTCCCTCTCAACGCGACGCCGATAGCGCGCAAGGGAACACACGGTGAAAAGACCGCAAGACACTTATTTGAAAAGATGCCGCTGCCGTCAAACAACGGCAGTGTTGGAAAAGCAGAGCGCTTTCTGATTTGTATCCTCTGAGGCTGTGAAAACGGGTGAAATGTATTATTTCTGCGATTCAGTTGGGACAATATTGTGGTTTAATTTTTCAATGAAATGTACTTGTCTTTACACACTTGGAAGATGGAAGGGCATCACCGCTTTGATCACGTGAAACATCTGTCATGTAAATAGCAAAATATAGAGACAACCACATTGCACACCAATACCTAGTCATGCCACATTTCCTCCGCAAAATCTCACTTACATTTTTTTTTCACATAGAACATTTATCAATCCAATTGCTCACGGTTTTTTTTCCCCCACTTTACGTTAAAAAGTTAACTTTTTGTAGTAACGCATGAAAAATAATCATATTCAGAGAAATCGGTGACTCATGCATTCAACATCTGCTACGTAACTTTATTTTCATAGAATTATGAGATTCTGCCTACGACATAACAAACTCACCAGGATATATGAACGCAGCAAGTCCTGACCTGCCAAGCACCTGTCTCGTGCCCTGTTTGTGCCATACGTAGTGCTTGCTCTCTGTATGTATATATACCAGCCAGTCTGTCTACGAAATCACCCAAGCCACTAAGCTAGTGAAAAAACATTGTTTCCAAAACTGCCTTCCCACTCTTGACACAGATACCTGGGTTCATGCACTGCCCGTCTCCGCATGCCTGCAACAATACTGGCCACTGTGCACGTTGAACAGTCAATTAATTAATTCCACTAGTTGACCATTATGCTAATCGCGTAGGGAGAGGGTGGCACCATGGCGGATCGGGTAGGACTGCCACGTCACAACAAAAAGCCCCTGGGTTAGATTCCTGGCCTCGGTGCTTGTCTTTGTGAATTTTGTTTTCGCCATCTACACGTCGGTTTTCATGAGGTACTCCGTTTTCTTCCCACATGCTAAAGGCATGCTCCCGAGGTGAATTGGCCTGTTGACGAAATTGCCCAGGTGCCCTACGATAGATTGGCGTCGAATCATGTGTCTACCTCTCCATATCTGACCATCTGCAACATGTTGCTCTATGTGTCCCGTGTTTGTATCTCACGGGGTGTCAAGTAGCTGCTTTCGTAAACCTATACGTAAAATATTCAACGGCTTAATTTTTTATTTTATCACGTTTATCTGATATTGTTGTAAAGATCAACTGCTAATGTTTAATTAACCTGCATGTCGATGTGTGAGTTTCATTATATTTGTCTCAGCTTTCAAACGGTTTTCCTCAGAATCTGTCTCTGTATCCCCCCCTTGTCTCCCTCCGTTTGCGGGTCACTGCATCTGCCCCAGCATCACTCACGCTCCATGCCCCGGGAAATGCTTTCACATCAGGGGAAGGTAAAGCCTAGTTTTTTTTCTGTCGAATTTGGATTTTAGAGAAATCCATTTGCTTTTGAGGTGTTCACATGAAGGAAAAGGCTTTTTAATTCAAACGACATCCGCTCCTGTCACGTGACCTTGATGTGACCCCCGAAGAGGCATAATTTGACTTCTTTCCGCTGTGGAAAGAGGACTTCCCCAAGCTGCCAACATCGCTCATGTCCCCGCGATGCAGCAACCACCAGCACATGAACTGATTCAACTTTGTTCCATCCAGGTTTAAAGTCATGGGTCATACAGAGTTCAGCAACAGGCCTCTGGTTTCCTGCAGTCAAAATGAGCTCTCACTCTCCTCGTGAGTTCTACGTCAGACTGTATTCCAAAATAAGTATCTTAAACTATTCGCCATTATCTATCCACTGCTGAACGAAGTTCTCCGCATTCCGTCACTCATTCCTCACAGTCTTGCAATGATACCTTCTATTGCACATGCCAATATAAACCGATCTCAACGCTCCATCTCCGCGATGGACATCTTGGCAGGCGTGTTCCCTCCTTGGGATGCCATTCCATCACCAGTGTTGTCCATCAGTCATAAAATCTTACAGCAATGTATCCTGCCTAGGGCCACTGACTTTCCAGAACAGTGAATGTCTGAGCATTGCTGCTCTTAAAAGCTGCTCTTTCAGAATAACCATATGGAGCATTCCTTGTGTTCGCTACGTTTCACCTCCCATCTTGGAGGCAACATCAGGCATCTGCCTCCAACGTGGGAGGTGAAACCTCCTGAAGGAGAGCGAAAGAATGATCAGGATGGCTAATTCGTAAGAACAGCTCTCAAGAACAATTCTCATACATCGAGCCATGAAAAATTACATCAATACAGTAAATGTCCCATTCTAACTTGTTCGCCTGCTTCCGATGATTGTTGCACTGGATTCAGCGTGTATTTGATCTTTACTGACACTCTCGTTATCAACGCAAATGACACTGCCGGTAATTTGCACCGACAGTCAATCATCGCGTTTCTCTTTCATAATTCGACAATCATGGACATTGTATAAAAAAAAAATATTGTAGTATCGCCATACCGCGATCGAGCGCGGGGTTGCCTGAAATCGATGGTCCAAATCATGCCATCCTCCATGCAAAATGCGCGGATAACCGCGGACAACAGAATCTGCCCATGTCGCCGCTCATATCGAGGAGCTTCAGGGCGTCAGGGTGAGTCAGCGTGGCACCTGCTGCTCGCAAGCAGGAGGATGTTGCTCTCGCGGCCGTGCGGTGTGACGAGGCACATCAACGGCGGTCGTGGCAGCGCGTGACAATCGCCTTACCCGAGCGAGATTTGTGTCTCGCACTGAGTGGATTACAACACGCGCGTGTTGTAGAGGTGGAAGTAAGCCGGTACGGTCCAGTACAACGTACTGGTAAGAAAGTGGCCAAAGCATTCGGTACGGTACAGTTGGGAAGGGGGGGGTTTGCGATGTGACCGTACCAGTAAAACATTTAAGTTACTTCACCTCTGCCCCTATATCTCTCTTAGTGTCTGTATCAGTTTGTGTGCTGCGTCGCGCGTTTTCATTGTGTTTGTCACATTGCCTATGTCTCTGTGTGAATCTGGTTCCCAGAGGCAGACGTACTGACGAGTCCGAATAAGGTCAAAGCCTGTCTAACGTTTTTCTATCTTTCTCTCTCGACCTCATTGCTGCTGCCTTCGATTCGGTGTCAAATTTGCGTAAATGTTATTTGATAGGGACCCAAGACAAGGGGGCCACAATGCAGTTCCTTTAGAACTGCTGATGGGTTTTGCATAGCACACAAGGCTGAGTGCTGTTTGTAATGTTTGTGTTATTGTCAACTCCGTACCTACTTCTGTGCATTTCTTTGCCAGTCACCGTCAACGGACTGCACCATTTGAATAATTAATAATAATAATCACATTTACATAGCGCCTTTCACATAGAGGTCCCAAAGCACTGCAGGGAGGCAGCCGCATAGTCAGCCAGCGCCAACTTGCCAGCCACTGCGTCCTATATTATGATGATATCGGTGAGTTAATGAGTGTTTTTTAAACTGTATATTTCTCTGTAGCCCACTGTATCTTTGTTTCATTATCAATATTTGTCTCTGGTCACATTCCTGTGTCCCAATGCATTTCACTTTATCCACAATGAATCCCTCTCACTGTCTACAAATAACGCTGTATATACAGATCCCTTACATATCGCTGTTAGCTTCTTCCATGTGAGTGTCGTTCCCATTCTGTGCGTATACGCATGTCTCCTCCCTCTCTTTTCTCCCCGAACAGCCCATAAATGAATTACCTAAACCACTCACCCAACCCTCGTGACGCGTGACCCTGCTCTAAAAGATTTTGAGAAATGTTAACTGGATACATTCGGAGGGAAACATTTAGTCATAATTGGGTGCATGCAATTATCGAAATGTAGATTCTCACGAAAACTAGAAAAAAATCACTCATTAAACTGTTATATTTTACCACTTATTCAATCATTTACAAAATGTACGGGTTAATTAAATGATAAATACTCACCACTACTAATTACCTGGAGACGGTCAACACAAGTTCTAAAGAATATAATTACGGAGAGAGAGACAAGAGCACTTTTGCATTTGTAACGTGGCTACAACTCCAGGCCCATGATATCTGAGACGCCTGTGTAGACATTACAGTGGATATAACAGCTTTAGGAGGGTTATAGTAAAACATTGATCATAACATCATCATGCTGGAGGGCTTTGCGTGTTCCAGTGAATCCCAGTGCTATATCATCTAGCACTCATGGTGAACCAATCGGAGGAAGGTTCCAAACAAATGCTGATCCGTAGACGTTCTGACAGAAGGAGGTTGGCGTCAAGAAGGGCATCCATTCATAACATTCCCCTCCAATACCACCACCATTGGCAGGCAACCGGTCAACCTGGATTAATGGCCATTTAAACTGGCAACAAGAACATTGACAGTATAACTGCATGAACTAACCCAAGATAAATTAATTATGAATTAGTGCGCATGTTTTTGTACTTGTAACTCACAACCAAAAGTAGTATAAGGAGCAGCATTTATACCAAAGATCTGGGTAGGGGGGAAATCCCATTTCAGAAACGCAGATTTGCATGTTGAGATGTGTGGCCTTATCTGGAGAGTGGGCGAAACACTCTTACTGGAAAGAACAGCTCAACAACCACCGTCTGTCTCACAGACTTCTGCAAGTTACAAAGCCATAGCTACTGACCGAATGCCAACGAGTGTGTAGCAGTGACACATTTGGACAAGGCAAAGAGTAAGAGTGGGGATTGCACACCAATCATCATCCATCCAATAAGGCAAATGAACGACAACTGCAGACACGGCCGTGATAGTGAGACAGTACCGAGAGTTTGCTAACATAAAGCACCTTATATGCCCCTACAAAAGGTATACCATGGATATATATACACAGCGTTATAGTCTTAACTGTCACAGCATGCTACTCATAATTGCATGCCTGTGTTTTCACACTGGCCAATTCACTTCCCATCAGGGGTGCAGACAGCAGTGCTGCATTCTTGACTAATTGAGTGGAAAAGTGCAGATTTTGTAGACAATTGATTTTTATAGACCACTAGTCCAAACTAGATGGCTAACTCCTGGAGCCAAATTCACATATGTGGATGCTGCAACTGAGGATATCACATGTCCGTTACAAGAGAAACAGTCATGTGGAATAGGCGTCTTTCCTCTCATGTCATGTCTTAGCCGACCCGTAGTTGGCATATCACGCATACCTAAGCCACACAGAGGCAGTCCCTGACTTACGACCACTTGTGTTTACGAACAACCTCCCATAAGATTACTATTAACTTTACGTTGCATGCGGTCCACAGTATAAAATTAAATATTGTGTTCTGACTTGAAGTTTTATAAACTACACAGTACTGTACAAATATTGTCCATATCCTGAAATCATCCAGTGCATTACTGCTTCAGATACAGTGCAGTAGGGTATAACAGTGCAGTAATAATAATAACAATAGCATTTATAGAGCGCCTTTCACCCGACGGTCACAAAGCGCTACACAGGGCTGCGGAGAGAACGACAAATCAACAACGACAGAGAACGGTAATCAGCAACAAATTATTAATGTTTTTGGGCTGCCTGTACTTGGAAGCAACGTAGCCAATTGTCAGCGTTATTGTGTTCTCTGATCGCCAGCCAGCTCGGGTGTTAATAATAGCACCGAGTGGTGAGCGGCACAGGGTTTAAGTGGGAAGAATATGTAATGACCTGCGTGTGGTCAGGGGGTGGTGGACGAGGTGGTGGACGAAGTGGGGAGAAGCCGGGCAGGTTTCGACTCGTTCCCCGATGGCACCAATAAGGGGGGGACGAGGGGAAGGGGCCGGGCGAGTTTTGACCTGCCCCCCTGCGTCGTGTTGATTCAGGAGAACCCCTGGACCGCGCGCTATTGTGTGCAGATTAGTGGCGGCTAAATTGGGAATGCAGAAGGTGAATCATGAGGTGGGGTCCAAGTTGACGTCACAGTTTTTTAGCATAAAAGAGGGCCGCGAAGAGCCGGAGGGGGTCAGTCTGCTTGGGAGAGGGGAAGAGACGGTTGCTCTGTGAGACGGTACACCGCGCCGGGCCGCGCGGTGGACGCGGCCCGGCGCGCCCACCGGTGTGCATGTGAGCTGCGGAGAGAGCGAGCTGAACAGCCGGTGTGCGCTGGTGTGAAACGCCTCTCCCTGCGTTGGTGTATATTGAACGACGCTGCTTTGGTGAATTAAAACGACTTGCTCTACCTCTTGAAACTCCGCGCCTCGACCTTCATCTGTGTGGGAGAAGGGGGGGCGCCGGTGGCTCCTGGGCCGCACCAGCCACCGTGTGCTCTGGTGTCCGTGGCGTTCGACTTACACCATAGAACGTGGTACAGGACCCGACGGCTCATCCTGACAAGAGAGTCGACGTCGGTCCTCCACAAATATAACAACACTTGATGACCCAAAAAAACAAAGCAGTGTATATTCTAAATTAACAATGAAACACAACCGAATTAGAATTCACAACTGAAGAAAAACACATCATAATAATTACTGTGCATATTAAACTGGTTAAAGATATATTTAAAATTCATCAGAACAAATTCGCACCAATTTACTTCATGTCCGTTTTAGATTTAAGTAATAGTTTAAAGAATGTTTTAAGTATTGTTATAATGAGCAGGGATGTAAGTGATTGTAAAGTAGCGGCGACGCAGGTGCTTTGTTGCCGTGCGTGTGACTCCGTGCCCCAGGAGAGTTGTGAGGTGCGGTGCTGCAGCAGTTAGCATGCTACGCAAAAAACCCGGCCACCTGAGTTTGATTCCCGTTCACGGCCAACACCAGTGATGGTTTTTCCGAACAGGTCCTGGCCGTCACTAGGTCGACTCTGCCTCAAGTGAGTATCTGGTGTGGTGTGTAAACATTTCCACTATGGAGAAAAAGGCGGCCAGGCGTGGTGCTGACCACCCATCCCCTTGTAATCCATGCTAGCCCCTATAGGTGCTCGCTAAAACCACTTGACCCTAAAGTCTGTTAAAGCTATATGGGGTAACCTTTCTCTTTGAGGACAGCTGCTCTTCTCGGTCACCATCCAGTCGCACGGCACAAGCCCTGCGAGGCTTTTGTTTCTCACGAAGAAAGGCATTAAAAATAATAAATACAATTTGTAGCGTGTACAGGAGTTCTGCAGCTGGTTTTGATGAGGAGCAGATGATTCAGAGGCGATTTGTGGCTCTCAGGGCAAATTATCAGAGTTCATGTGGGACGACCGCAAGGAAAACCGTGGTGAGTTCTCGGCAACCTGACATCGGTGCAACATTCATCGTCACCATTGACGTTATTGATTCCAGAATGTAGTTAATTAAAGTTGTGCTTTATATGAAAACAATCAGAAAAACTCAGATTCAGTTTGGATTTTCCTAAACAAGGTGTAATTCCTTTTCCAGTGGGGACAAATTCCCACGGGAGATCAAGTACTTTTTCAATAGTTGTTCAATCTCAATTCCTTTAGCTAGGGCAATGGCCTGGAAAGTCTTTCGGCCCTGCTCCAAGTCCACGTTTTACGTGGCCACCAGGATCCATATGCAATGCAATACTGTCAAAGACGAGCACACTGCACATTAGCACAGGTTCATGGCTGGAAAACAGTGTGCTAATACGCAATTATCATTTTGGCAGCTCTTCGCCGCTGTCAGTTTTAAAATAACATTTCTGGGAACATTATTATGCTGTAATGGCTCTTGCTCGTCCCACTACTTTACTATCATTACTTGCTTTTTACTTCCATTAGCCTTTCCTCCAAAAACATTATTTAATTTGTTTGAATGACATGTAATAAGAGTGCTTTTTAACAATTCTCTTAGGTAGTTAAGACGCAGTGTTTGCATCAAGGGTGCAAATGTAAAAAATAAAATGGGTGCTGAACCCCTAGGTAAATTAAGCAGTCACTTAGCTGACAGAAACTGAGCAGCAGATATAAGAAGGTCCACTCCCATCACGTGGCACCATGCCATCTGACTCTCCATTCCTTCTGACTTTCTCTCATTTGTCTTTGCAACCGTCTGCTGTTTGTGAACGATACCGGCAATGCGAAAGATATCCAATTGGCACATTACACATTGTAGGGCTGTGTCCGCCCAAACAAACGTATCGGTAAACCGATGGTGGCAAGCGCAATGTACAAAAGTTAAATAAAGGCTGCTGCACCAGTATTGCTTCAGTGCACATTGAAAATAGAACACAGGTTAAAAAAGTGTTCCTTGGAAACGAGGCTGGATTCCCCACGCAGCAAACACAGTTTAGACTCAGAGCTCGCTGGCAGCGGTTCCTGCTACATCAAGCTGAAGAGGTCGTCACGGCAAATGCCACTGATGCCTCCACACGTCACTATCTCTCCCTCCTCCTACTGATCCCGCAGTTGTTGCAAAGTTGACACATGGCCTTCAAAGTTTGCTCTCAGGCTCTCCCACTCTCCCAATCACTGGCGTGAGATCATGCCCTTGGCAACCGCCCTCCGGGTACCACCACTCCACTGATTGTCTGTGGAACCTGCTCTCCTCCACCCTGCACACGTGTCCCACCCGTCACACGCTCCTCTTGCTGACTGCATCCACATCATTACCCTGTCTCGTTGTATTCCAGACATAAGTATTGCTTTACTTTATGTTTCCATGGAAAATCCAGTATTTTTGGCAGCAGGGTGTCTATGCAGTGGTAATAATAATATAATAATAGCGTTTTATATAGCGCCTTTCACCCGAGGGTCACAAAGCGCTGCACAAGGGCCGCGAAGACAACGGCATGTCAACAATGAAACGTAAATAAATAAATAAAACAAAGGAACAAAAAATGATTAAAGCTGCTTCGAATATACTGCCTGAGGTGGTTCAATTCTCGCCTCAGGTGCCTTCCTGTGTGGAATGTGTGTGTTCTCCCCCTGTTCTGTGTGGCTTTCCTCCGGGTTCTCCGGTTTCCCCCCATGCCTAAAAAACACTCATTAGTTAATTGTCCGATAACATAATTTATAGAACGCAGTATCTGGCAAATGTTGGCGCCGGCTAACCACGTGGCTGCCTTGCCCCCTCCCTGCCTCTCTGCAGTTTCCTCGTGCCTCCTCTTCAAATGAATACCTCGACATTAAATGAATATGTGCGAGTGATACCTTTTATAGTCTTATTCTTACAAATTCCACACAGCCCCCAGCGTCACGCTGGGGGCGCGTGGGCTGCCGCTCCCTGTATTTTCCGTATTTATTTAGCTTTAATTTGTTGTACATTTGTCATTTTTCATCTGTTCCTTTTCTC
>JAZEWU010000012.1:5960036-5976440 GCA_036362915.1 Geotria australis
GGGCGCAAGGCAGGGGAACACCGAGGATGGGACGCCAGTCCATCGCAGAATTTTATTATTTTAAAAATTAAATTAAATAGGACACAAATCGCCTTATTTAAGGTTGTCATCACCTGTCTGAGTTTCACTGTCCAGGATGTGGCTTTTATTTTCATGTTACAAGATGGAATAACCAAAAAAATATCATGTTTAGATGTACTGATGTAGGTTGTTATGGCTCGATGTATGAGAATTGCTCTTAAGAGCTACATTTTTGGGATAGCCACATCGAGCGCTTTGCCTCTCACCTTTGCGACGTTTCGCTTCCCACATATTCAGAAGCCTGACGATACCTTCAACGTGGGAGGCGAATCGTTGCAAGGGTGAGAGGAGGAACGCTCGCTAACCCCAAAGAGCAGCTCCTAAGGGCAATACTAATCTTCAGATTTCAATGGCATTGCCAAGGCTTCTGTCTGAAAAATGCACCCACAATCCCAGCTCCCATTGCTCGCGAACAAACACTCCACAGCCCCTCCCTTTCAATATGCCAGAGCTTAATCTTGGTCTGGTAAAAACAAAAGTGGAAACCATAGCCACACAATCTATGCAATCAAACGGTTGTATACCTAACGTCTAATACGAAATGTAAACGGCTGCATGGCTCTTATCGGAACCGGAGAGGGAGGAGGGTAGGCGAGCGGAGGAGGGAGGCATTAGAGGGAGTGGGGGCGTCTAAACCACAGCTATTTATTCCCATGATGGTTACAGGATTTGTGGATAGTATGTTAATACCGTATAATAGTTCTGTCAATTTTTTAACTAAATGTCTATTTCCTCTGAAGCCTAAAATTGTCCCTGCAAATTCTAAAAAACCTCAGAGGTCACGCTTTCAAAGCAGTTTCTGGCATTAATAGCTTTTAAAAAAATGGACTTGGGAAGGGGGGAGAGGGAAACGAAAACATATTCTATTGAATTGCATGCTCCACTAAATGCCCTGCTGCTAGGATTCTAAACAGCAGAGGTGCAGCACCACGCATGTTGGGTTTGGTGTGAGCAATGAGAATCTTAACAGAGCCAATGAAGGCATATAACAGTTTGATATTTATTTTCAGCCCACTTAGCATATTTTATTTCATGCCTCATCAAGTTTCTGATTTGATCGCTGTTAATTGCCGACTGGATCAATGTGAGGAGGAAACACGTTTTCCTCTAAGTGAATGAGATAATCAGGACGCTGAGACACCGTGAACCCTTGCAGATGAACAGTATTGTTTTCGATGGCAAGAGGAGAGCAGTGACTTCACTCATATCCGATGCCATTAACCTAATAACTCCCTTGGCCTACGTTTTGTATCTGAAGACCTTTTTCGGTGTGGATAGACACGCGTGTACGGAATAGCCTTTAGTTCAGTACGGTACAGTGAAACCCATCCGCCCTTCTACAATACATTATCCCTTTCATCGACGTCGCCAATTGATCTGTGGAAGCTCCTGTTATCCGCGCGATGATTCTTCCCATTATCCATCTGTTTGGGTGGAATAAAGGATTCCTGTCGATGCTGTGGTCACAGACGCTAACTTTGTGAAGAGGTAACTGTGAGGACGATGACGTGAGCACGCCATTAGCGTCGCTTCTGCTCACGGTGACAACGAGATGATGAATGCTGATGATGAAGAGGGTGCTGGTGATAACGATGCATCACTCTACTGGCCGCATCCTCTGTCCCACAGCCGGGCGAGCTTGCAAGCTTTACACCGCCGCTGATGATGATAGCGCCTTGATGAGGTGGCACATAACACCGCTGCACTACTCTGCCTAATGCGCTACACCACTCCTGCATTTTCCTATTATCTAATATAAATTGAGAGAAGAGAGGAGCCTTAAAAGCCCGGTTTCGGATCGGTGCTCTACAGCTCAGCCACCCGTTCATCAATATAATCTTACATTTTGAAGTCACAAGGTCAAAATCTATCCAAGCGACAACATTACCTTACTAACGTTTCACAAAAAAAAAACCTGGTCAGTAATATATTATGAAAGGGTCTAAACAGTATTGCTAAGGTCACTTCCACCACTACAAATCTTGTGAAATTTTAATCCATAAACACAGTTGGTATGAAATGATAGACATTGTTAAATGTAGAAACAGGGCATTAACTAGCGAGCTAATAGTGTTGGAAAAAACGTAATGTTTATACCGTTCCAAATGATTCCTTAATCCAGAACAGCATGGAGGATTCAGTGCCCAATGACTGCTACAGCTGCTCTCATTACCGTTTTCCTTTGCCTACTGGTCTCTCATCCACTGCTAGTACCAAGGCCGTTGCTCTCACAACCACATGTGCTTTAATGCCACTGTAGTCATCTGGGGCATGAGATTTAACAATTGTTGACTTTTCTCATCTGTGCTGCCTGCATCTAGCCTTCCCATTATTTACCGGAGCAGCGTTACATGCTACAGCACATACATCCTAATTGCATTGCTTTGTGTTGAAACTGCATTGCATTCTTTGCACAGACCACCTTTAGAATTCCATGTTTTAATCGTTGTTGCACCTCATAATCAAAGACACTCAACACCCACACACTGTTCTTACGCTCACATTATTTGTTGCTGGATGTTAACTATCATTTTTTGTTTCGGAGACCTGACTAAAAATGTCAATAATCCTGCCTTCAAAACCCTAGGAATTCATTTGTATCACTCAAGTGCGGTGAGGTGGCGCAGCGGTAACGAGGTCACTGCTGATTGCAGAGGGTGGCGGTTCAAACCCAGCAACTGACCTTGGTGTTAGTGCGGTGCGACTTCACAATAAAACTACGGCGCCCCGTCTTATTCACAGCTTGTTAGAGATCCCCGACGTTATTAGAAAATAGTAGGCCGTTGTGTGCCAGCGTCATTGTCTAAACTTTGCAAACTAGAAAAATTACAGGCATATTATTCAATTGGGTATAAACATACCAACCATCACCCCCTACTGCCAGACTAGTGCCCGTTTGCAGCGCAGGTGCTGAGACACATTGTGCCCAGAGCGAGAACTACCACTGGGGGTGTCTCCTTCAATTCTTTGAGATGAGATTTGGGCAGAGGTGAAAGTAAGCCGGTAGGGTCTAGTACAATGCATCGGTAAGAAAGTGGCCGAAGCATTCATTAAAGTACAGGTGGGAAAGGGAGTTGTGATACGCCGTAGCGGTTAGAAAATTAACTTACTTTCACCGATGGATGTGAGGAAACACGCTCTAAGATGCCCTGGCAAAAAGGCCGCTGTGTTAGAAAAGATCATTTCATAAACGTACATAAAACCAAATTGGTTTGTACAGGATCTTCCGAGACGGATGCAAATGTTTATGTTTCTGGCACATGGATAATGGCAAACTACTGTGACTTCAGCAGAGGGAAGGGGTGCATTTGTATAGTGGGTGACGCCAGCTTTATTATGCATGTTTTCGGGCTAAAATGCAAGCAAGTTAATCTGCATATAAACATAAACAGCACATTCAGAAAAAATATGTAATAAAACATCAAAACAAAAACACCAGTTGGGCAGATTAAGCAGCGGCTCAGCACACTGCACACAAGCTGTCTCCGCCACCGTAACGCCACGCAGATGGTGAATTGTACTGAAATGTGCGATGATTGAGGCAACAACACCTCTAATTTATGCAACCGGGAGAAAACCGGGAGAAAAACGGGAGGGGGCGACGATTTGGATGGATGCAGAAAGGCAAAGGGGAAAATTAGGAAGAGCGTTATTAGAATTTAATTTTGTGACCCTCGGGTGAAAGGCGCTATATAAAATTGTATTATTATTATTATCAATGGCCGAGGAGAGACGGGAGGTGTTCAGCCATGACTTAAAGGTGGGAGCAGGAATCAGTAGAGATCGGTTTTTGGATTCAACTAAGAGTAAGGGGGCTGGCAGAGTAAAGTGAATGAACAGGGTAGGGGCGTATAGTGAGATGAGAAGAGAGGTCGGCTGGTCCAGGACCATTTGGGATCTTTAACAACGTGAAGCGATTGAGCAATCTTGCAGTAAGAAATTTACGGAGGCCTTTGGGAAAAGCATTGTAGTAGTCAATACAAGGAGTGATGAAAGCACAAATAAGAGTTTCCGCAGCAAAATGTGTAAGAACATTGCAGATGTCAGAGATGCTGTGTCGATAATTACATGAGATGCTAGAAAAATTGAGAGGGATTCTTGATTGGATTGTGCTGACAGGGCACCTAATGGGACACATAATGAAAATAAAATCCGCGTGGGTTTTCGTCGAGCACTCCGGTTTCCTCCCATAGTCCAAATACATGCTGCTGCATAGATTAAGCAGCTTCTAGTGATGATAATGATGAAAAAGAAATCCATTGGATAAAAAAAATACAATACCAAGGTTACAAACATTCTTAGGCAGCATAATATCAATTTCCCAAGCAAATACCGGAAGGAGGATCTTGACCAAGGGCAGATCAAGATTTAAGAAGCATTTTGGGTTTATATAAAATACATTTGGAGATAGTTTGAAGAAATCCAGACCCAATAGGGTCAATAACAACATACAGTTGGGTCTCATCACAACGGACATCGTGGTAAACGTTGAAGAGAAGGACAGCACCTGTTTGGAGGACCTAGAGCAGGAGTGTCCAAACTACGGCCCGCGGGCCAACTGCGGGCGGCCCACCATCCATTTTTAATTCGCACGTATCAAAGTCTAAAAATATAATGGTCTATGGCCCACACATAATATTTGCGCTTAACTGTATTGTGAGTGGCCCAGTCCTTCGTATATTTTTCTGTATGTGGCCCTCAGGAAAAAAAGTTTGGACACCCCTGACCTAGAGGAAGAATGGCAGAAGAGATGGAAAAATTGACAAATAAATATATTCTTGGGATACAAGTGGGTAAGCGTTGAGGGATAATCATCTTAGAGCAGGGGTGTCCAAACTTTTTTTTCTGAGGGCCACATACAGAAAAATATACGAAGGACTGGCCCACTCACAATACAGTTAAGCGCAAATATTATGTGTGGGCCATAGACCATTATATTTTTAGACTTTGATACGTGCCAATTTAAAAATGGATGGCAGGCCGCAGTTGGCCTGCGGGCCGTAGTTTGGACACCCCTGTCTTAGAGGATCAGGAATTGAAGTGGACATTTCATACTCGAGATGATATGATAAATGTTCCCTTTGGGCGCGACACGGTGGGGCAGTGAATAGCGCTGCCGCCTCACGAAAAAAAGTTCCCAGGTTAGATGCCTGGCTCGGGTGCCTTTCTTTGTGGAGTTTGTATGTTCTCCCCGTGGGTTTTCACCAGTTACTCCAGTTTCCTTCCAGAGTCCAAAGACATGCTGCCTCGGTTAATTGGCCTGACTAAATTGCCTCTGCTGCCCTGGGATGACACTGGCATCAAATCCTGGGTGGAGAGCCTGCCTTGCACCCTGTGTCTGCTGGGATAAGGTCCGGTCCCCTCGACCCTGCACAGGATTAAGCAGGGACTGATACGGATGAATGTTTCCTCTGTTCATAAACGCTACAGGGACGGAAATGTGAACAAACCGAAAGGACAAGATGAAAGCGAACACACTCTGAAATGAATGTAGAACCTAATAATCACACGAAGTGCAAATATGTAGTTATGGTGACATCTTCATACGGCTCAAAAAGTCACACTTCATTTGTATTGAAAATTATGAGCCGCCAATCCTTGCCAAAGCTGGTCACACACATAATGTGTGTGTATGTATCTATCTATACATTAATATATGTGGTGGTCGGTAATGTGCTATGAATCCGGCGACCCGAGTTCGATTCCTGCTCAATTTTCTGAACCAATCCTGGGCCTCCCTGAGGTCGACTGAGCCTCAAATGAGTACCTGGTGTGGTGTGTAAACATCACCAGTATGCAGACATGCGACTGGGCGTGGTGCTGGCGACGCACTCGCTCGCGTGCTGTCCTGGGCTTAAAGGTGCTCACTAACAGCTCTTGACCCTACAGTCTGTTAAGGGCTATGCGGGAGATCTTAATCTTTGTGCGTGTGTGCCAGTCGGACACACGCTGTCGCCTGAGCCAATGTTATAATACATCACTAAGAGTGGGAAGAGGCTTTAGTGCTTTTTACCATTACCCACACCACTTGTGTAAGTCAACACAATCACTGACACTGTGTACACTAAACTGCGTAGATATATTGTATTTTCGAAATGTCAATTATTCCCTCCTGTGATTCGTACTTACATAATTAACGGCATATATCGCTGCCAATGTCCAGCTGCCGGCCGTGCGGCTGAGGGCGGTTATGGAATGAGTGGAGCCCTTCCATCATTAGGAGTTCCTCTGACAGCAGAGCATCCCCTCTGGTGGAGAGCAGCCCACACAGCCAGACCGCAGGACCTCTCCCAATGCCTCCGTCAATTAGCAACCATTCTTAGCGCAAGACACTCGAGATGCGAAAATAATTGTTCGGTTTCATCTATTTTTGGAATGTATGCTTGGGGTTTAAACACAAGTCGATCGGCTTGCAGATACCGCACTGGTTTCTAATGACCCTCTTAGTTTGTTAAACAACAGGTGGATTGGATACTGTGAAAGCGACGGCTGCCTACTTCGCAGAGAAGGGCGTTACAAGGTTCAATGTGCATTGAGAGTGGTGGGAGATGTCGAGAGTTTACAATAAAATGGGGTTGGGTTTTTTTTTCCCTCTAATCTCCCCTTGTTGTTTTAGTGGAGCGTCTAATAATAATAATAGCATTTATAGAGCGCCTTTCACCCGAGGGTCACAAAGCGCTGCGCAAGGCTGCGGAGAGAACGACATTTAAACGACGACAGAGAACGGAAAATCATTACCCAGTACTTGATTCATTCTGGAGTGCACCTCTTGTAGCAGTGAATAGTTACACCCCATAACCATCTGCAGCTCGCTTGTAACCTATACAGATCACCCTAGCATGTGCGTTACACACTTAAATACATTAGGAGCATATGTATACAATGTAGCATGGGTGGCAAGCAGTCAGTTTTAAATAGGACACTACTATTGTGAAAATGTCATGGCATGTGGGTGAAGAACCACGATTATACCAGGCTATTATATAATGGGTGTAATGAGCCACACATCCCTCTCGTTGTGGAGTATGCCACAGGAAATTCCCATTGCTCCTGGCATCCCATCTGACAAACATCGCTACCAATCATATGTGCGGCTGGATGTGTAGTCGGGTCAAAGAATGTCCCTAAGAAAAGGGCAAGGCTCATCCTAGAGTACTTCCCCACTGCTGGACATTCCACACCTCCTATGGTGGGAATGTGGACAACCGCGATTCACAACCCCACAAAGTGACAGATGAGAGGCCGATTGGCTGATTGGTCAAACCCACGACCATCGTTTCAAAACCTTGTGAGTCAAGTATGCTCGCTAACACTGCCCCATGTCGTGATTACTCCCACGATAACTTGTGTACCAAAAAAATACTGATTGTGTCTTAGTCAGACCCGTAACTATTGATTGACATGTTACGAGTTTAATACACCAGTGCAACATTATGGCATGAAGCATAAAATAATATTTAAAACTAAATCTCGACTCAACTTGCCTGATTCATGTAGCTGCTATTTTTACCATAATTCTGCCAGATCATGCCTGTTGACAGTTTTCACATTAAATTTGATCCATTTTACATATTGCCCCGTGTGTGTGGCTGATTCAGCACTGAAGCATGCACACATTTCGTCACTACTCATGCTAACATTGCAGAAGAGCCTGAAGTTATCAGGGTTAAGGCAAAGCCAATGATAGTTGAAACATTCCGCCACCATGCAGAATTGTGGTGGCAGCACAGTGTCAATGAGTAGCTCTGCTGCCTCACAGCAAGAAGCTCCTGGGTTCGATTCCCGGCTCGGGTGCCTGTGTGGAATTTGCATGTTCTCCCCGTATCTGCGTCAGTTTTTTCCAGGTTCCATGGATCCCTCCCACAGTCCAGAGACATGCTGGCTACGTTAATTAATTAACTCGACTAAATTGCCCCCAGTGCCCTGAAAATGACAGGCGTCCCATCCTGGGTATAACCCTGCATCACGTTCTGTGTGTCTACCGATTTAAGTTCCGGCTGACCACAACCCTCGTCGGGATTAAGCTCTTCCTGATAAAATCTTCATTTAATTATTGTCAGAAATCGCTTAATCCTGTACAGGGTTGAGGTGAGCCAGAGCCTTTGCCAGTAGACACAGGGCGCAAGGAAGGGCTATACCCAGGATAGGACGCCAGTCCATCACAGGGCAACGGGGGCAATTTAGTTCGCAGGCCAATGGACTTATGCAGCATGTATTTGGACTGTGGGACGAAACCGGACTGCCCAGCAAAAACCAAAGCGGACATGGGGAGAACATGCAAACTCCACACAGGAAGGCACCCGAGCCAGGATTCGAACCCGGGGCCTTCTTGCTGTGAGGCGCCAGTGCTACTCACCGCGCCGCCCCTGATAATATATAAATGACTTAAATGTTTTGGGGTATGGCTTGTTTGCGGAGGGTGGCTGGAGACTCATTCCACTCAAAACTCACGTGTGTGCCCGCTTGTCGCCTCAATTACACAATTTAGTATTCTGGTCTGCACTGAATTATTAATTTGGTTTACTATCCGTTGAATATCCAAGCGAGCTAAAACAGAGTGTGGTGTTCTTTATGGGAAGGAATACTAAAGCATTGCTGAGGACGGATTTGGCATTGCTCTTCATAACTGAGGGCCCGCGTTAAATGTCTACCTTTTAACGTTAACTCGTTTTTTTTCTTCCCTCACATCACAGCAGTAGACACGCCAAGCTAACCACCATCACGCGAAAGGGACGGCCGCACTCTTTACTGCACGAATCATCATTCGTCCCGACACGCGCCAATCACCTGCTGTGCTCCTTTTGAGTGCACCTTCAGTATGAGGCATATGCATGGAGCACGATTAAAACATCCCACGTCTCTTTCTATTACCTAGAGTGGACAACACTTACCAAGTGGTGAGCGCTATCCTGTTCAAAGTGCTCTTGCCAAAATGGTTGCACTTTACATCGAGCATTTCTCTACCTTCTGAAAGCATCTCTGACGGTGTTCTGTCAGGAACCCTCACAGAAACTGTTGTTTTCATTTGAATGATCATTATTACATCATCTAAGTGGCTTCAAGTGAGGCCTCATGAGGTTGGTGGTTGACAGCAATAATGCTAAGCATTGCCGAACACCGGTGTACAGATGTCACAGTGCACAAAACTCTGAATTTTCGCAACACCGGACCCATGATTTGTACGCTCAATTTTTCTGTGTGAAGCAACAACTGACATACAGATGTCAGATGCATAATGATGCAACAACAGATTTAACGAGTCCACGGGCCTTGTGGGCTAACGGTTTAACAGAAGTATACCAAACACATTTCCTTCTGGGACATTGATTATCGTTCATAACAGGGGTGTGTTACACAGTCTCGATCACATTTGGGCAGAGCATAATAGAACGTATCCTGTTATTTTGTCTTCCCCCCAATTTATTCAAATTTTGAGACACCATTTGAGGAGATGAACAATTCATTCAGACATCTTGGAAAGCAGAGAATTTCTGCAGAGTAATTCTCACTGGAATTCTCTCAAAACATAGTATGTTACACAACAGGGGAAGCACTTTTGCAATGTCCCTTCAAGTGTCAAACAATTTCTACACAGAACCGATGCTGACGCACAAAGGTAACGATCAAATGTGAACAGTGTTAAAGTTGATGAGCGGGCACGTCTTTGTGAACAGGAAAAATGCCAAAACCATTACATCACCCTCAAATGTTACGACAGCAAACGCTGCAGCTCCATCTAGAAGATAACCGACACAGATTACTTCACAATAAAAATCAATGCGCGAGTCTGTCGCCGCTACGTACAAACAGCCCCCAAACTCCTGCAGTTGTATCTGTCCTTTAAAGTCAACCCCTACACACACACACACACCGAGCTTATTAAGCACAGGTGCCTCTCATTCCCACGCTCCGGCTGTGGCCAGAAGCAGCCGAGAGGTGTAGAGGGCTCTGCATCGCAATCCCAACGGTCACGAGGGCAGCTCCGATGGGCTGCACCGTGGGATGCGGCAGGGCTCCCTCGTATGCTCGCGTGCATTTACGACCGATGTTGTTATCGTACCGTATGGGTTTTACACCCGAGTCACTCGTGCAAATGAGACTATCCCGCTCTCCTGAGTCTCTTGAGGCGCTTTAGCCGAGGGGATAGAATGCGAGGCTGCATATTTTGCCACGTTAATGACGCAGGCTAACTGCCTCAGGTCACCCGCCCCTCGGCTAAAGTGGCCTTGTTTGCTTACCATTTTACTTTGCAGCTCGAGTGTACTTTAGACGAAATTCAGACTGTGCTGGTGTAGGTTTTCACGGCTCTATGCATGATAGTTGATTTTCAAAGCTGTTCTTTCGGGATATCCGTGTCGAGCCCTTCCTCGGAACACAGGATGCCGGAGGATGCCTCCAATGTGGGAGGTGAAACGTAGTGAAGGTGAGAAAGGGAGCGCTCAACACAGCTATCCTGAAAGAACGGCTTTGAAAGTTCAAACTGTAAAATGTACGTGTTAACAAATATAGTTTTATTTTCTCCGTAAAAATTAATACAATAAGCTCATACCTCATACCCCACCCTCCCCGTAAGGGACATACGGATTTTAGTTGGGAGGCTAAAGTATGTTGTTGACCTCTCCAGTCAAGAGAATCACTCTCAAAAGCTGTTCTATCGAGATAATTGCGTATGGCGTTGCTCCTCTCTTTCGCGACATTTCACCTCCCACGTTGGAGGCACCATCAGGCTAATCCGTGGGAGACAAAACAAAATATAGTTCGGAAACATTCGATACGGCCATCCTGAAAGAACAGCTCTTGAGTGCAATTCTTATACATCGAGCCGTAAAAAACTACACCTTCCCAATCGTGTCATCAGATCTCATAGCCTAAGCAGGGTGGATCTTGATTAGTGGTTGAATCGGTGACCACCATGCGTAAAACAGGTGCTATAGGCTGCTGTAGGGCTATGTTTTCTGTTGAGTGGTGCACAAAATTCCATTGTCTTACTTTAACATGCTCCCATGTCTATGCCTTTACCAACCCTCGCTGACCAGCTTGGTGAAGTATGGTCAAATTATCCCCACGGCCCTCACGGTACGGGAAAGTCTCTCATCCAGCAGTGGATTGCCTAAAGGGCTGTACACGTGCGGTATGTGTCAGTTGTATACATGCGTTGCGTGTATACAGATGTCTGTGCAAGATGTATATTTATGCGTATAGTAAGTACTAGCTCTGCACATGGATATGCACTTGTAATTTGAGTCAATGTTGCCTCGGCGAAAAACATAAATTAAACAATTAAAATTGAAGGCTTATTTGCTGAAGACTCCTGCATAATCTTTTGGCCGGCAGGCCTTTAAAAAGGCATTATGGGCCTGCAGCATGGCAGGCAGGGATGCATTTTGCTCTCATAAGGGCTCATTAGCGCCCGTACCCAGCTACGCACTATTATGAATGTCCACAGCGCTGGTGTGCTATGCGCGAGGAAAGCGAGGCTAAGCCATGGGACCCCTGAAAGTTTCAACAGCCAATAGGGGTAAAACGCAAAGGTGAAAAGGTCATCACAGCCAAGGTCATGTATTCGATCACACCTCACCATCACCCCCTCCTCAACTGCCGCGGTAACCCATCACCGCGCCCCTCCATGGTCTCTGACCTGTGCCATACACTATGTATAAATGCACATGGGTTATGCATGCCATATGTATGCTGTATAAGCAGACATGTTTGCACGTGCATATTAATGCACCGCGCGTGTGTCGGCGTGCGTCAGCCTTACGCGTGTATACGCGCGCTCTGTGTGTGTTTTTTCCGACCCAAATACGCGTACACGCTGGATTTGTCGTAAACGCGGTTGTGGAAATAACCGTGCATATCGTGACGTTAAAAACGTTCGCGCCTTCATGCCGTGGTATGTATGGTACGTGTGTATAATAGATTTGAAACAGTCTATGCTGCGATTCGTGGTGTTTTTCCTTCGCACAGAGTCCTTGAAAGGGGAAAATGTTTAAAAATGCGCTCTCATTATATAGACACTGAAGACAGATATTGCACGCTGCACACGCAGGGCGCAATCATGTCATTTTAGAGAGTAGATTTGTGTTTTATTATCCCGGCGCTGTCATTAATATTTAAAAAAACGGTTTGACTTAAAGAAAAACATTCCCAGCACTGGAAATCGTGAGATTTGTAGGCCTCATTAAATCACCACAGCCTCCGCTATGGAGCTCCTGCTGTGCACAACATTTTGCATGTGTACACGCCGTGGCTTCCTGCCACTGCCGCTGTTCCTACACAACAGCGTGTAAACAGAAAAGAGAAACTAATGTTTTGAACGTTGGGTCATTTATAACGCTGAAATAAAGAGCCACAGCTTGGAACGTAACATTTCGAAGTTCATCGTGAATACGTGGACAAGTATTTTTTTGTTATCTGTTAGTGAGGAAACTCGATCGGAGGATAAGCTGAACTTAAGCAAAAATGTTGCTGCTGTTTTTAAGTACGTGTTCCACGTGAATGTGGTCTGTGCTATGTTCAGCATCCCTCTTCTGTCTTTCGCGACATTTAGCCTCCGATGGACGGATCCATCAGGCTTCCGATTCAGATGATGCCTCGTGATGTCTCCAACGTCGGAGGCCAAACGTGATGAAGGAGAGAGGAGGACGCGGCTATCGCAAAAGAGCAGCTCCTAAGAGCAATTCCTATACATCGAGCTGTGAAAACTATACATCCATACAGTGATCTATGCGGTCTATCAAAGATCGCAGAGTAGATGAAGACAGGTTTTTTTTGTAAAATGCTCCTCCCGCTATATACGGAATGCAAACAATAAATTGCCAACACCGGCTCCTGCCCTACTCTCCATCCCACCTGCACAAGGACAGGGACAGGGGCGTACTCTGTCTGCCATCCTATTAGCGGTTAACAATGGAACCCCTGGTGTCACATATCCATTAGAGAGCCACATGGAAATTAGCTTCTCTGCCGACGGCACTCTCTCGCAATGTAAATTTCTAATCTGTGAGAATCATAATCCCCACTAACTAGCTGTCCGCACGACATCCAGTTCTGGCACAAACTGGAAAATGTTAAAGAATTGCAAAGCTACATTCAAAATAAACCAAGAGCCCCATTATTTTTGTTGATATCCATGATTTCCGAGCAAATCTTGATTTTGCATTGCATAACACATTAGCCCGAAAGCATGTATTCAAAAAATACAGCCGCATCAAAAGTCAGTGTGCGATTCAGATAATATCGATCTTGTGCTTTTGTGGAATTTCTTCTTTCACTGGAAATTCCATTTAACGGTTTTTTGGCACGATTCGCTAAGAAGGATTGGTGGAGCCCAATTTAACAAAAAAAACCCTCAGAGCCAATAAGCAGCTGAGGAAGGACTACGGCGAAGTGGGGCCGGCACGCTGATGCCAGCACACTGGCCGCACTGATGGGCCAAGCTGTCCATTACAGTGAGCCTGCCAATCAGGCTCCGTCTGTCTCGCACACAAACAACACACACATGGAACTCAGCATGCCTGAGGATACCTCCAACGTGGGGGCAAAACGTCACGGAGAGAGAGGTAGTGTTCGACATGGCTATCCCGAAAGAACAGCTTTGAAAAGCGACATTTAAGGTGACGATGACAATAATTATATAATATTTCATGCTTAGAATAAAAGATTACGCGAATGATGATGATGCTAATGATGACAATGATGCTGATCATGAAATTGATGATGACAGCTGCTACGGCCAATGAGAATCAGCCTGAAAAGAACAGGTGCGGAAAGCGATTCTCGATCAACCAACCCTCAAATCCACCAACCCGCAGAATCCAATATCTTGCGGCAACCCGCCAACCCGAGCCTCCAAAGTGCTGGATTACAGATGCGGACCAAGGGTGTGTGCACACCGCACCAGGCGCCCATTTAAGGCCGAGTCTCCCTGTGGGAGGCTCAGAAGAGGTGCCGATAGTGATTGCCTTGCCAGGACTCCACCACGGGTAATTTGATTCACAGCGCTGCACTGTTTTCCTGCTGCATTATATTTTTTTTAGTTGTGAATGTGCTGAGTAGTCTGGTTCGTGAAACCGGCTTTGCCAAATGTCCAGAACTCGCTACACTTAAAAACGTTACAAATCGCTCCTATCCTTAACTGCATCTGAAGATTCTAAACATATATTTTAAAAAAACCTATTTTGTCATTAAGTCTGTTAAATATGAGAAATATGTTTCTGTCTGTTTAATCAAAATCTTCTCTTCCTCCAGCGGCTTCAGACAACCCATCCTGCTCAAATCAGCATCTCCCACCCTCTCTCTTCCGTCTGCTCTTTCAAGTTTGCCGTTATACTCGCTCTTCCTTAGCAAATAAGTCAAGTGTCGGTATAGGTTCCTTAACCTTGCCTTGGACCCCCATTTCTTCTAAATAATCACAATTGAACCTAGCATGTCTGCTGATTTACGATATTGCTAGATGAAGGCCTCCTGATGGTGTGTCAGTCATGGGGGTTTTTTAACCGTACTTTGGTGAAGGGGAAGGTGTCCGAGGACTGGTTCAGATATCACTCACCACCAATGTCACCCATGGCCCATAATAAAACTGACATCCGCAGGTTCTCAGATAGCCAGTGTGCAACCCTGCCCCTGAGTTCCATACCCTTGCTCAAATGTCTCCGCCAGCTATGCATGTTCAGGTGCAATGTCTATAATCCCTACAATCCCTGCAAAGCCACATCCTACCCTTACACGGATCACTGGCATATTTGGGACATGTTCTATCTTCAGTATGTCCACCAACATTTACTTCTTGATAGTTTTCTTACCAGTTTTATCCTTATGAGAAAAAAACAAATTGCTTTTCTGCACATGCTTAATCTTTAAAATATATTACCCTGTTTGAGTTCTCCAACACTAATGCAAACTATTAGTATCTCAGTCTTAGCATTTGGTAGTATCCATACTATTCTGTACAGTGTTACGTTTTGTGTCAAAATTTGGCATGACAGATAACTAGTCTATTGCGAACAAAAAACCAACTCCCACACAATTGCTTCATTATTATGTTCTATCCATGCTGGGTTAGCACATGTCCCTACCCATCAAGCCTCGTGCTCAACAATGTACTGATATTCCAACAAGCAGGCGAGGAGCTACATGTCCTGCATTATCTCAAAGTGACACAGCATGTTATCACGAGACAGCCTCTATGGGCCCATTTTATACAGCCTCCAACTGGGGCGAGAGTTTTAACTCGAATTGCATCGCCACACTAACTTAAATGATGCATTTCATTGACTGGGAGAAACAGGGTGGCAGAGTGGCACAGTGGTGACATCTGTGCCTCACAGAAAGCAGGTCTTACCCGAGGCGGTCTGCTTCCCGCCTCGGGCGCCTTTCTGTGTGGAAGGTATTTGTTCGAATAGAGAACGATTCAGAGGTGCGATTAAACCACAGAGAGGCTGGGAGGGGGAAGGATGCCACACAGTTAGCCAACACCGACATTTGCCAGACACTGCATCCTGCACATTATGATGTTATTGGCCAATTAATTCATTAGTTTGTTTTTTGTGGGAGGAAACCGGAGAATCCAGAGGAAACCCACGCAGAGCAGGGGGAGAACACACAAACTCCACACAGAAAGGCACCGAGGTGGGAATCAATCTGCCTCGGGCGGGACTTTCGCTCTGTGAGGTGCAGATGTTACCACTATATAGCCAACCTGACCTTGCTGTGAATGAGACAGCATTCTATCTCTTTGGTTCATTTAACCTCAATTCAAAAATGGTAATGTTACAAAACAGCCAGGAAGACGGGGCACGCTAACCCGCAATCCTACATCCACCACGGTACCGGCATGAACTGCACTGACCTTGTCAATTCAGGTGACGTACGAGCCAGGGATATTCTTATAGGAACCCATGTCATAGTGCAGTGGTCGGTAGCTGGTAGCAAGCAATGGGCAAAATACATTCAATTTACAGATCGCTGTAGTGATGCGGTGTAGATACAAATTACCAGTTAAGGGTGTCGCATGTAATTCCAAAACAAATTTGCAATTACTTTTCGGTGTGCATTTTCATCAACGGAAAAACACCGGTTGCAGGGCGCGTCTGCGTTTTTCACATCGAGAGTGCATCCTTGGCAAGCGATTCTTAACGCCCATCAAGCGGTAAGCTGGAGGCTATATCTTCCCGTTGTTCCACGCACGTGTGTGGCAGCCTAAGCGTGCCTCGCGAAATGTACACACATTAAAGGTGGCCAATGATTGGGCTTTTGCCGACGCTGCTGGACAGGTGAGCAGCTGTTACCTTCCCACGCCTGTTAACGCAGCGTATGTGTTGA
>JAZEWU010000012.1:5986308-6040071 GCA_036362915.1 Geotria australis
AGCGAGCATGTGTACAGCGTGTATGCCGTAACCAGCACCCAGCACATAGACAGTAATGTATGCAAAGTGACAGTAACTACGGACTGGATAGGAGCCAAGGTGTAACAGAGTTGACACGCAACACTCCACTCATACCTCACAATACATAAGCAGGGCAGATTGACCTTCGGCATTCTTCCAGGTAAAGGCTTTATTCCGGAGGTGGAAAGAGAGATTGAAAGTCAAAAGTAAAAAAACGTGGAATCGATCAAACGCAAGCCAAACTCGATCTATTCAACTTTTCCACCTTGCTCCCACCACGGGTTTGTTGCAACGCAGCAGGTACGCTGCAAATGAATCTTCAGTCTGGTTGTTGGTTCCCCCTGCTAGGCTCATACCAAAGAAAATGTCCAATAAGAATACACAAATGCAATCCGATTGCTTCGTGTTCATCCAGTGACAGAGAGGAGATGTAATAAAGCCAAATTGCTTGTGGTATAAGATATTGTCCAACCGGTGCAAACTGACAGTATAATAAATGGTGGGTGTTTTTCTGACAAACCTCAGATAACATAGAGGCTGCTGAAAGAGACGCCTGTGGCAGACAATTTGTAATGATTTCAAGGTCACCCAGAACTTATTTGGTCTATTTATGGAATCATTTAATTTCTAGATGGGAATATGTTGAATATATTTTTGAAATATTCGACACAAATTAATACATCGTTTTGAACTTACTGTAGGAGCATATGTTTTATGGACAAAACCCAGACTTCATTGCATTCGTTAATGTCGCACAATCTAAAGGGTACACTGTTTACACTTGTCTTTAAAACGGGAAGCAAACTTCTGTGTCCACATTTTTCAAATGTTAACTATTCCTTAACAAGAACATGTTAGGTATACAACACAAGATAAACGCCAAACTCCTGAGTTGCTCCCATCACAGGCCACATCTCCAATGTGAATGCAGCTGACTCCACCCAATACTTCCTAACACGTTCTAAGAGACGTCCCACAAGAGAAACATAGAACACAGACCGTATTGGGTGGCAAGGTGGCAGTGCAGTGGTAACATCGGCACCTCACAGAAAGAAGGTCCTGTCCGAGACATGGATTTCCTCTGGTTTCCCCCTATAACGAACACATACTCATTAAGTAAACGATAACATAATAATATATAGGATGCACTGTCTGGAAAATGTTGGCAACAACTAACCGCGTGGCTGCCTTCCCCCTTGCCATTTCTTTCCGTTATCCTTGCGCTTCTCAGTCGTTCTCTCTTTAGATAGTAAGATGTTTATTATTACAGCAGAAAAATACCGTGAGCTTGCAAGCTCTGGAAGCGGGATTCCAGCGATACAACAAACGTGCGCGGAGGAACGCTTGAGACGGCTATACCAAAAGAGCATCTCTCGAGAGTGATTGTCATCTGTGGCCGAGTGAAAGCGCCACAATCTTGGAACCAATTCTTTTGACGTTGAATGAATACTGTCCGCGTTACGAATTGCAATTCAATAAATATATATATACTTGTGAATTAGGAACGCATTCATCAACAATTTAATCCTGGGATGTCGAAGGCTGCCCAAACGGGGCTGACTCACAATCAGGGTCGGTGTGAGAGAAGTCTCAGCACTTTGAACATTTGTTGCAAGGAAAGAACACTGTTTCCGTGAGCTGGTTTCAGCATCTCATGCGTTTATGAAGGCGCTTTTTTTTACAGCTCAAGCTAAATTTGATACACGCAGTGGTTACTCGATTACACACCTGGACAGCTTGGTACTCAACAAGTCGGCACACTGCATTGAGAAGGGAAATTGCTATATTATGTGCATCGCATTAATAACATGATACATCGCAGCTCCATCTAGTGGATGGATGTTACAAACAACGTCGGAGACTTTTCAAAAATACTCATTAGCTGAGGTCACGTTGAAAAATGAAACGCTCCTCAGAAAATTCAAATACAGCTAAAGTAATGTTGGGCAGTGCTCATCTCCAACAGTGGCTCTGAACGTCGCATTCCTATTGCAGGGCCCAGTCTATTCCCACCCTGACCCCTGATAACTTCCTATGAAGTAGAGCTCATTATACGGATTGTGGAGGGACAATGGGCTGAGTTCCCGTCTGTTTGGATAACTGGACCCCTTCTCAATGTGTATCGAGAGAGAACGGGTCCAGTGAGTTGTACGTCATATTAAAGCCAATAGCAACTGCTCGCTGTTATTAACCGCGAGTCGGCAAGACAAACTCCCTTTTTAGAATTTGCTACGAATCGCTTCCGCTCTGTATTTTATCCTTCGTTGTTGGCGGGTGCTCACGCCATCAGGGCCAACCCGTAGCATTGCTTTATCTGGTCAGTGTCCTGATAGTGACACCTCGATTAAATGACACCAGTGCTGTTTGGATACAACGATCCAGTGGCTCAATGGTCAGTGGTTTATGTAAAGTTATCTTGTTATTTAACCTGTTATCTGCTTATTATATTACACTCCAACCTATTTATTACATGTGCCTCTATAGCCCAATTTAATTTCTTGAAGGTGCGTGGGTTATAAACATGATTGTTTATGACATCCTGGATTTATAGCTGTCATTTTAAGATTGAATTACTGCTGTTCAGTTACACATAGTATATATTCTTTTTCATGCAACTTGTTTGTGTCAGTGTGCTGCACCCTTGGCAAAACCTTACACTTCATATTTCCCCCACCAAGTCTCCCTTTACAAATGCGTGTTGTCTCCAGCCTGTCACCTGGTAATAACGGCTTGCAATATTATACTGAATTAATTAAAAATATCAAGAATTTATCACACGGCTCATATTACAGCGAACACTATTTTATTACTGTTTATTTTATATGTTCTATGGCACATGATTCACCCACACATCTCCTTTAATTTCCCCATGATTACTAAGAGCTCACAGCAATACATTTTCTTATTGTTTCAAAATAATGGGATTGAAGATGTAGGTAGTTGATCATACACACATGGCTATTAACCGCTCTTATCCGCCAAGACACAAACTCGACCAAAGCATTAGTCGTACACATTTTTACAAAAACATTTGCAAAAATATATGGTATGAGTATCCACGAGGTCTGAAGATGTTGTCAGGATGGTCCCATATTAGATACCTAGTCAATTACATAACATTAGAATTGAACAAGTTATCTGGCTGAAACCCACATGTAAGTTCACAAAATACTCAAACGTTCACACTGACGGTTAAATCCACTTGCCGCTGGCCTGGTTGAAATGTATCTAGTCTTGTATACACAATGACATACGCATGATCCAACAACCAAGCCACTAAAGTGCTTACAGAAAGGTAAGTTCCACAGCAGGCCTTTAAGATATACAGTTACACAAAATAGCCAATTCTAATAGGTCATCACATTTATTATCCAAATCGATAATCACTCAATAAACCACTGGTTAGAGTTTTCATCCGTCTGGTGCCCATGCACAGATTGAGCGGAGAACAGGATATAATCAGGTATGCTTGCTGATATAAGCAGGCGTGCTTGCGAAGCAGGTGTGCTTGCTGAATTTTTAATGTGTCCCTTCACTGATCAGCAAAGTCTGCCAATCACAGGTCGTATAGCGAAGGTGGCAGGCAACCTTGACTCCAGGAAATCTAAACACAAATGTCTCAGGCTATTCAAGCAATACGCATTACAGAATTTAAATTCCCCTAAATGCACTGTCATTTACTTTTGATGGAATATTTTAATTTCTGTTGGAGAAAATTCCTTTTTTGTTTATACACAGCTACTTTGGATAGCAGACAACCAAACCGTATCCCTCTAAGTAGCAGACTCTAACAGACACCACAACATTTGTGCGCACATTTTCCTTTCGTTTATTTTATTCCAATTATCTTGGTGCAGAAATGTTAACATTCGTACTTGAAAACGTTTATATTTAATAAACCTGGCAGACCATTAGTATAATAAAAACAAACCTATATTAGGCTACGGAGAGGGAATATGCACCTAAGAACGCCATGTAATGCATCGTAGGAAATATAATATTTATTTTTTACAGCTCGCTGTGCTGTTTGAGGTGTTAATAATCCAGTGGTTAAATATTCTGAGTTTGTCTTCAAAATTAAAGTAGATTTGATGTTGAGGAGGTTATAGTTCCCCCTAGTTTCACCGAAAGCGACAAAAATGCTCTGATGTATGCATGCACGGGTAAGTGGGAAGGAAAAGACTAAAGTATGAGATTTATAAGAGGCTGTTGGGCCAAAGCACCATGTGCTACTCACCAGGCAAGGTCACCTTATTTATTCCCTTCACACCAACAACATTTATCAGTGGCAGATCCAAGAAGGTGTCCACCCCAAGGAAAGACGGTACACCCCCATCACTACATAATCAATACACGTTTTCACATGGTGTAATGATAAGTCGATTTAAGCACATCACACTCGAGTTGCTGCAATATTTTCCCACGCGAACGCACATTTCACTTGACTTAGTGCAAAATCCACCTTGGAGAGGCGGTGTTAAATAGGCGTGACACCAGCTTCTAGACATCAGCTCTGAGCACCCGAGGTGTACGCCGGCGGGTGGAGTGCACCACACACTCTCCCCCTCCGCTGGGGGCCACCATCAGCCACTCCCGAGTGAACGTGCATGACTGGACACGCACGACGTTCACAGAGCCACATGCTGCAATCATTTGTTTCATTAGCACATTTTTTAAGTAACCGGCATAAACATTTTCAAACAACTGAATATAAAAAAAAACTTCAAATACATCCGTCAAAAACATCACTATTAATATTAACTTTAATTCTTTTTTAGTCTGTGACATATATACTTCAATAGTTAATATTATAGAAGCTATCGTATTATGCTTTAAAGCTAGCTTAATGTGAATATCCCTATTACCCTTTCCGGAACGCATAGAGGCTGCGCAGAGGCTGCACAGAGCCTGCAGTATTCAGTTGATTGTTATACTATCATTAGCATGTCGTGCAAACCAAGTGCTGCAATATCCAATATTAAACAACATCAAAGTGTCTGTCAAGCGATAGCATCGCAAGGTTCCATCTCAGAAAGGAGGTCATGCGGTTGTGCGTTTAGATTCCAGTGGATGTAATATTCAGCTCATCATCTATGCTAAGTCAGTAGTGGTTGTTAGCTCATGGAAACATTTTCCCCTACTTTAGAAACGGAATTCCCACAAATGGCTTAGAACTGCGAGTTGAGATGACCGTTAGCCAGTGCTCCACTGCACAAGGATGCACTGTGACTCGATTTGTTTGGAGCTGAGACACTAAGTTACTATCAAGTTAGATACAAAGACACAAAGATCCCCCCTATAGCTCGTAACAGAATGCAGGATCCAGTGCTATTAGCGTGTAGCATCTGTGAAGGTCAGCATGGCACACCAGGGGGTGAGTGGTCAGCACCACACCCAGCCGCCTTTGTCTCCATATTGTCAATGTTTACACACTGCACCAGGTACTCATGTGAGGCGGAGTCAACCTAGAGGAGGTCCAGGATCGGTTAAAAATATTGTCACCGATGTTGGCCATGAGCGGGAATCGAAGTTGGGTTGTCAGGTTCGCAGCGCATCGCGCTAACCGCTGCACTAACGCTTCCTCAAGTTGGATACAAGGCTCAGGCACACACATTTTAAACATTGTAACAGACACACGTTGGACTTTCAAGTGAAGAGCAGACATCTGAATAATGCAATATTTTGAACTAAAAAACGATCGACATTTTGCAGTGAATGGGGGTTAGACGTGGCACATTGTTTAGGGCACGCCGCTAAGAGCCCAGCTAAGAGCCCACTTGGTGAGAGCTACTGACAGCCATACCATCTCAGTCATGAGAGGTTGTTTGATTCCTGGAAGCAGCTGTGGTAAGCAATTATTGACCTGGCCATGACCCTGCCTTTACCAGCTCGCGCTGACCAGCAAGATGAAGCATTGCCAAACAACCTCTCATGACTGAGATGGTATCGCTGTCAGTGGTTCTCACCAAGTGGTGGAAATTTCAAATTCCTATGTTAAGGATTATTTTCTCCATAGTACTGTCTAACCACTGTTGATGCGCCACAAAGTGATATTTATTTTATCGCCCACAAATACATTGATTGGCTAAGTCAACTTCCAACCAGGATTTGAACTTGGTTCCTTCTGATTGTGGATTGAGAATTGTGCTGTCGCATCACCCCATCATATGAAAAACTGTGGCAACAGCATGTGTCCTCCAGCTCAGCTTCCAATATGACTTATATTAAAGTGTTAAAGTGATCCAACACAACAGGCCAAATCCACATACCGACATGGCCAGGTCAAGTGATAAATCAATGAACGTGTCAATATGAAGGTTACTTCATCCATGGATGACATTTCTATAGAGGTTATTAGTGCTAAAATGTTTTTCTTCTTTTTGATGTCAAATTAACCAGCCATGGTAAGGGTTGGGATAAGCTGCAATTAAAACCGCCATTATACTAATTTTAATTTCTATATTTATAGCTTCGACATAAAATTGCCTGCAGTCAAGCATTCCTGCTAGGATCTCCCATGGTGAACAGGTCTCGGGGGACTTTCTCGAACTATAACCATCCAAAGACCCTCCGACTAAAGGAAGTTTACGTCAGGAAGGGCATCTGGCCATAAAACTGTGCCAATTGGGGGGCAGCCAGGCAACCCAGGACAACCTGGATACTGGCCATTTAAACCAGCAACAACAAAATTTTACAGAAAGATTACCGAGGTTTTAGCTAAATATATTCCCGTAATATAGTTGCGCATCGTAGGATTGCATTATGATCGGAAACGATTTAGGTATCGTGACAGCGGTGGGGCGCGAGCCACCTCGGGGACTTGGGCCACAAGAACGGACGCGGGATTGCAAGTGGCCGTGTGATTGCCGACAGCCGTTCCTTTGATTGGTAGTTGCCGCTCACATGACGAGCAAGTTCGATCAGTAGAGGTTTCTAACGCCCTGTGTCGACATTTGTGCGATATCGACATGTTTTCATCCCGGTCCTGTCAAATGAACTGCCCGCCTGGCGTAAATCATTGCAATGCAATACTGTAGACTAGTTCCCGATCGACGCAGGGCATCACAGCATTGATATTGCAAGGCCACTGGAAATATTAGCTTGGAGCAAGTTCACATTTAGCATTCTGCAGTACACATAATCACTTTTATTTTCATTATTATTTAACGCACTTTGTCAATACACTGCAAGATCGAGACCTCCGCAAATCCGTGTCGGTCATGGAGGATATTTCACGCTGGTCACTGCAGGTCGGTGTAGGGGGAGACCCATGACCGGTTTAAATATCTCTCATCACACGTCACTGCATCCATTGCAGAGTGCACACTAACATAGGCGCCACTTCTCACATTTCAAGCAATGACCCTACTTCAGAGCAGACGTACGATGGATAGAATATTTATATTTTTGTGTAATATGCTTACTTACTTGGTTATTATGTGTAATCACTATTTCCCAACACATCAACGGTGTCAATATTTTCCAGTGTTTTTCAGGCATTGCATATAAAATGCAGTCTCTCAGCAATGTTGTTACTGTCCTGTGCCGTCTCAGTCAAAACCTTTCAGCCACCCTCACTACATGCCCTGAAGGGCCAGTGCCTGACATATCAGACTACTGTTATAATAATTTATAATTTCAATTTATATATATATCGTTTTCTGATGCTCGGCGGCGTTAAGCACCAGTGGGCGAGGTGTTATTGGTCCGTGTTTGTGCACCACTGCTAATGCAGTCTCTTAAGTTTGATGCGACGTTAAGCAGCTGCAGGTGTCATTTAACTAATACAGCTACCTTTAAAAACATGGTTATCCCATTATTATTTTGCAACTCCTGCACGGCTCTGTGAATGACTGGATCGAGTCGCGGTTCTGTGCGTGCACCGTCCACACGCAGCAAACGGGTTGATCACCAGACAGCGATTCCTCGAGTGAATTGCTCAATGGAATTTTATGTGAAAAGGGCATTAAAGGCTCTATGAACAGGCCACTGCATTCCAGTCTCATCCATAATTCTACTTCCCTTTAATATTTCTGACGTGTACTTTATAAAAAAAAAATATCACGTAATTAAGTTACGTGTTTCTTATTCTCCCTCGCATTATTACATGTAACAAACCCTCAGCAACCATCACCTGCTTGATTTAATGTCTTTAAATTAACAGTATTCAGATGATTAGAAATATATGTGGCGCTTGACTTTTCAAGGGAAGTCAGGTCTGCATGAGTGGACATGACCCCTAAGTAACCTTGGTCATGTGATTTAAAATGTGGGTGTATTGGGAGGGGAAAAAAAGAGGCTTTTAAATGGGGAAATCAATCTCACGGACTGATTTGAATTCCATTCCTCGTGTGAACAAGATATTACAGCAGAATTCAAATTATAAAATGTCGAAGTTGATCTGCCACTTATGTGCTCGCAGGAAGTCAATGGACAAGTCATAAAAAAAACCAAATGCATCCTTTTCTTGTCCGAACGTCAAAAATATGATTGAGATATATATATAAATACAGGTTTCAATTTTGATAATTCAGGTTGTTGTATGTGTACATAATAATTATAGATTACTGTAAAACATATTTTACCATATGTTGTCCTGACCCAGTGTGTAAAATTGCCAAATCTATAACAATATTTCCTTATCTGAACACAAGTAACGATTAACGCTTAACATTTGATGAAAGCTGATGTTAATTCATACTAACGTGTTACAGCTTATCGCATTACTTTTTTACTCTACATTATCGAGTTCATACACCCCTTCAGACATTTATTTGATCTGCTTTTACCTTGCGATTGTTTTCTTTTAACTCGTTAATTACGCGTTTCTATTTTTAAAGCGTTTTTAGTTACTGTAGAGCCCCTTGGGTATTTATTGATAATTCGTTTATTAAGTCCAATAAATTATCATTATGGATAATTGTTGTAGAACATAAATGGCGATGAGCTGTGGAGCAGCCGTGCGTCTGCTCAGGGCGTTGGCTCCCCCACAAACGTCGTCTCTGTGCGGCACCATGGGACATCCGTGTCGCTGTAGCAGTCGATCGCTTCACCCTTCGTTAATCCTGATTTCACACGGGTTCACGTTGTGATGGATATACTATAAATCAGTGGCGGGGACTTTGAAGCTATAAATATTGTTTTGAATTTATTAGTCTCCGGTGTGGATGATATTTTATTTTCTGCGAAAAAGATATTGCCGACAGGAAGCCAGTCTCGTGTTTATAATTATAAACTACAAATAAAAAACGAAGATAGCACTACATGTGATATCATTTGCGGGATGATCATCTGAATTTGTGGCATGGATTGGAATTTACACAATCCAGTACTGAGGTCAGTATAAAGGTTTCTCTGCTATTAACCACATACAGTCAATCAGACTGCGGCAGCCTTTGTAGACTACGAAAAAGTGTTTCACTCAGTGATTGTTGATGCACATCCAGGTTATCACAAACTAGGCACTATTTTTTTTAAACAAAGTGATGAAACTAATTTACAATGATGGGACACCTATCATGAGACTGCATGAAGAAAGTACATGGAAACACAGAAGCGTGAGGCTAACAGATATGCTTTTCCCAAAGTTATTTCGAGTGACATTTGGAAGACGATTTATGAAAATTGGATTGGAGAATAAACGCATAAACATAGAGAGACGATTAACCATCTCAGATTTGTGTATGACATAATTATGCGAGCACTGTGGAGATGGAGTGATGAGATCAGCTCATGTGCAGGAGCGAGATTAATTGTTACATCACGGGACTAATGAATTATAACAAACTTGGAAAGTTTTCATCCAGCAGTGGCTGATACAAATACTTATAACATGAGAAAGCATTAAATGTCACTTTCTGAATACGTAAAAGGGCTTAATGCACCTCCTTCCAGTAGACCAACCTGATATATGCACTCAACACGAACGATAATTTAAGTCCTACATTTGGGCCAACGCGTTATATCAATCCATATAAGCTTTCACCAGCCTAGATTTAAGCAAATAGAAACTGTGGAGGCATAGACAAAGCAACATTCCCCCCACATTTGTTCACACAGGCTACTGAAAACAAAAATCGATTTGCTGACCACAAACCTCTGGAAGGCTGATGAATTGAAAGCAGTTCAGTTAGCAGTGCGCCAAAGCAATTGTCATATAGGGAATAGATTTTACCTCAACATACACAGCGTAAACAAGTGGCAGATGCAGCCTTAATGTTGTTTATTAATCACCCAAAACACTCCACACCAAGCAGAGCCCAGATTGCATCACCTTGTCAGCTAATGAGACAGGATTGCGAGAGACTAGAATCTGGCTACCCACCATGCAATGAGCACAACCTGGTCGCACTCTGTCACACCCGACTGATCCGAGTTCTATATTTTGCAATCTGCAATTCCATCATTAAGATGATCATTGAGCAGGTTAGTCACATGACCACATAGATTGTGCACATGTGTCGAGAAAGGCAAGTACCTAATCCATGATTCAGGATCACAATTCAATTCAGGAATCAATTATTTTCAATCTATATTAATGTAGGTTCGCGACGTTTCACCTCCAATGTTGGAGGCATATCACAGGCTCTATGAGGTCTTTAACGTGGGAGGCGGAATATCGCAAAGACGGGAGGAGAAACGCTCGACACGGCTGTGGTATCCCGAATGCACGGCTCTTAAGAGCAATTCTCAATATCAATCCAAGTGGTGATTCCAATGACTACCACTAGGTGGCAAGGTCTTCCTGTTGTGATTACATTCAGATGAATGGAAATCTTAACAAGGCAATCGCCCAGAGAATAGAATCCATGAGCAAAAACTTTAGTCGTACCGATTTATTATTAAACAGTCAGTCAGTTTTTATTTAAGCTGGTAGGAACCGTTAAGCTATGTAGCTCTTTTTTAAACAAACAATTGTGCAGCGGGTAGGGGAAAGCAGGCTACAACATTTCAGGGCACCAGGTGCAATTTAGTCAGAACACTTAACCTAGGCAGCGTGTATTTCGACTGTGGGAGGAGACCGGAGACCCCTGCAAAAACCCACACAGACACGGGGTGAACATGCAAACTCCCCAGAAATGCACCCAAGTCGAGAATGGATCCCAGAACCTTCTTGCTGTGAGGCAGCAGCGCTACTCACCACACCACTGTACCGCCCGGCTAATAAGAGTGAATTTTTCTATAACCCAACTCATTTCAAATGGGTCTCACACAATTCACCGTTATTGGCCACGTAAAGAAATTGGAACCAATGAAGTTATGTCACCCAAGGTGAGACCGATGAGGGGAGACAGCTGTAATGATGTAGGTTTTCACGGCTCGAAGTATGAGACTTGCTCTCCATAGCTGTTCTTTCAGGATAGCCGTGTCGAGTGTTCCCACGCTTTCCTTCACGATGTTTCGCCTCCCATGTTGGAGGCGTCATCAGAAGCCTTACACAGATATCCCTGAAAAACTGCTACAGAGTGAAGCGTCTGTTTTGTGCTCAGAAGAATCACCCAGTGCAATCAGGGGAATCACCGATGGTAGAGTCGCCTAACATGAGCGGCGATAAGGAAATACAGCAATATAGGAGAGGCTCCGTTAAGGTGAAAGAGCTTAGTGGAAGCCAAAAGGAGGTTAGAAGGAACATTTATGAATAAATAAATAGCTATGGTGGTCTTTAATTGATCAGATGATTCTGAGTGTTTTTAATTATTATCCGTACTTTTCACAAGTAAAGTGCTGCCAGGTGTAGAGATTATTTTATTTTATAATTGCACGGTGAACGAGCGCCACGTTACCAAGAGAGGTGACGACGGAAGAAAAGGTCGTGATGCTACCGAGCATCAGCATGCAGATTTCCGGGGAAATGTACTTGCAAAGCACTGTGTGCTGAAATATGATCCGTGTCATAGCCAATCGCGTATAAAATTACGTCAAAAATGACAGGTATGCCTGCCCGTTACTCGGCATTTGTTTTATATTTTAGGTGACCGCCCAGGCATTACATTCCCTGTTAACCACTTGCCACCAGTCAAACATGTGGCCAACACAACACAGCGAGTCGGGATTTCTCATTTGCGGGGTCATTCCCCCCAGTCAAACGTCTCAGATTTGTCAAGGGACACGTTTTGTGCTCACAATATCAGACGACAGAATAAGCAGCAAGTGCGGCGGTCATTTAAACACGGCGTGCGCTACAAACCTGACAACCTGAGCTCGAATACCGGCCGTGGCTAACTTCAGTCGTGAGTAATATTTGAACCAGTTCCGCGTAACCCCATGACCACAGAGGTGTAGTATGGTCAAAATAACCTCCATGATCACCGTAGCGTGCAGATACCTTTATCCAGCAAAGGAGCTGCAGGAACTGTCACTATAGTAACTCGTTAGGAGCTGGTCACTGTAAACGCACATAAAATACTATACTTCAGAATCTGTGGGCATTTGCGAAGCGTTCGGAGCAATTCTTTTTTTGTGACAATCCATTAAGGTGTGCGCGTCGGACTAAATTATACTACATTTCTTTTTAACAAAGTTCATCGACAGACGTGAGAGTGAAGGTCCGAAACAAGAAGAGTAGGATTTAAGGTCATCGTTCAAGGGCTCTCTAATGGGTGTCCTCAAACCCCCGGGGAGCTGCAGGTATCATTATGGGGTCCGTGACAGGCGCAGGGGGCCACAGGGGGTCCGCTGAGTGCTGGGGCCTGCGCTCCACCTCTCCGCTGGTCGCGCTTCAGCTTGCCCAATGCTGCGCTAATACAGGTACAGTACGCTATTATTTTACATGTGACCCCATCACATTGGATATATTATCCATGTGACTACATCACACGTTGTATTCCAGTGTTATTTATCGGAAGGCCCGCGAGCCACTGGCGGCGCCTGTCGTGAGGCCCCCGAAAATACACGTACCTTAAGGAGGTGGCTTCATATTCCAGTTTTGGTGTCGAATAATTAAGCCTATAGTGTATAGTTTTATTGATCATGGAGACTTCTATACAGTTAACTTAGCTGTTAGATGGCATATCTGCATTAAGGATAGCGTTATTTCATCTTGCGGACAATGTGGTGGCTCTCACATTGATGTCTTGTTGGCGAAAGTGCCCCCCCCCATAAAAATAGTGAATATCACCGTTGGCATGGTTCGCACCACTGCACAAATAACTCAACACATTCGTCAACAACATGGCCCCAAATGAAAAACGACTGCCCACCACTGAATTTAGAGGTCGCCATTCAACCTGCTGTCACAGCAGTTAAAACAATAGCACAAGTCTCTTAAATTCACCTACCGACTGTGTTCACTCAGCAGTATACATGGGTTTGCCAGAACGAGTCCATTGGCTGGTTGCATATGATGGGGTAAATTGTAGGTATTCCCACCACTATAGAGATGTCTGGTCAGCGTGGAAGAGTAGGTCAAATCTTCTCTGGAGGAGTTCTCATGAGCTCGTTCTCCTGGAGGCTCTTGAATGAGCAGAGGCCAGAGCCGGCAAGTGCAGAGCTGCACCTTCACCTCTGGCTGCATCGCACTGCTGAAGGTGATAGTGTTGCGAGTGGCTGTGAACCGGCCCTCGGTCGAAAAGTGGCTGCAAACTATTAATAGCGTGCCTTGTTGCAGGGACCGCAATTTGAACGGCAATCTACAAACACAACAGCTCTGTCGAGTCTATAGGCTGAGAAACTAAAAGAGGCCGCATAGGTCAAGGCTGATTTTGTCAAGCGCTAGTCATTCAAAAGCAGCCTCCTCCATTAGCGAATTATCTCAAGCACTGAAATGTAATGTATTACACTGGTCATATCAATAAGAGGGCTATGGCCAATTCTGAACGGCAATTGGTTGAGTTTAAAATTGAATCCAAATACGTGACTCGCATATTTATTAGCACTTTACAGAGGATGACATTCAATCACACAGTACAGTTTGAACTACAAGCGAACAAGCCAAGGTATGACCAACCTAACCACCGTGTCGTGTTCTCACCTAAATGTGCCGCGCTAGGTGCCGGTGAGTAAGCGTCACTCTCCACCAGTCCACGTTTATGAATACCACGAGGGGAGATTTTCAATTAGAGGAATAACGACCGGCCTTCCCTGGAGGCCCTTGGCCCCTTCCGTGGCCGTAACGTGCGCCCTCACACACGGCCGGCAGACACAATTCTCAAAAGGTACTATTTTGGTATATATATATAACTACAATTTATAACGCGCACATATTCATGCAATGTCGAAGGTATTCATTTGAAGAGGCAGCGACTCGGAAGCGCGAGGAAACCGCAGAGAGGTGGGGGAGGGGAGAAGGCAGCCACCTGGTTAATCGGTGCCAATATTTGTCCTAGAAATGATGATGTGATCGGTCAAATAATTGATGAGTGTTTTTTTAGTTCTGGGAGGAAACCGGAGAACCCAGAGGAAACCCACGCATCACAGAGGGAGAACACAGAAACTCCACACAAAATGGTGCCCGAGGCAGGAATCAAACCACCCCAGACAGGACTTTCTTTCTGTGAGACGCAGATGTTACCAATGCGCCACCCTGATAGCACTGGCGAGCGTTCGTTCCTCCTCTCTCCTTCGCAACGTTTCACCTCCTTCGTCGGAGGCTTCATCGGGTGTCTGAATGCCTCCAACCTACGTAAATACATTTTCAGTTTCAGACTAACCATTTCAACATCCATTGCTTCTCAGTGAATCACTCGAACAGCCGTTAGTGTTAACATCTGTTAGTGTTAATGAAAGCGTGTTCAGTAGAGTGCTGTTAAAGGGCCGCTCTATACCATTTCCATCACGGGAAAACTCGTAGTGATGGGTACCTGCACAGACACAGAACACGCGCCTTACATTTTCAGAACGCTAGAGTGCCTGCTAATAAAAGCCCATAGTGCAGCATTGCAATTGCTCAATCACACGACTGCTGGCTGAACGGGCTCTTGTCAGAGTGAGCTCTGAATGGAACTTGGTCTACCCTTCCACATTGACCAGACGTCCAGGCCGAGGCCTGGCGGTCCCTTGAACCGCGATTAAAATTAAGATAGGCCACTAACACTGTAATGACAGCCGAAATAACAGCTATGTTGAGCAATTCTCAACACCAACACTGTCACGATGAAGGCCACCCCACGTTGTATTGGTTATAGAGGTTGTGTGACCATACTTCATCCAGCTGGTCAGTGTGAGTTGGGAAGGGGAGGCTAAAAAAATGGATAAGATATTACTCGCCCATTCACAGAAAACTAACCTTAGCCGTGAATGGGAATCGAGCTTAGGTCACCGGGTGCACAGTGCAACACGTTTACCAATGCACCATCCCGCTCCATCGGGACACACGATTCGACCTTTCATCCGTGGAAACTCTTTGCTGCGCTGCAACTGTCATACACGTACATTATTATTGAGTGCTTTCATGGCAATGCTATTGTATTTTGAGAGTATCCGTGTGGGTGTGCACACTGACTGGCATACGTACCAATGAATCCTATCAAATTATCACAGCGCCTATAAATAACCACAGCCACTCTCCTCCTCCGAGCAGTTCGCTCTCGATCCGCAGAGCGCGGCTGTCAAGGAAAATACGGGCAGCCGCCGGGTGGGTTACCAATGGGTTCCGTTCCTGAAGTCCGTTCGTAAGTCGAACACACGATTTAATGGTATATTACACGAAGCAGTAACGCACTTCGATGCTTTCAGGATTTGCACATTACGCGACCCTGTACGGGATTAAGCGGTTTCTGAAAATGGATGGATGGATGTACGATGTTTAATTTTCTACTGCAATTAATAGTATTTTACGGGAACTTGTTAGCAAGTATGAGCGCTCACAAGATAGAATTTTGTATGTCGAGGGACTGGCTGTACACTCACTGTGTGTCCTGGAAATCACTCTTGCTTCATCCGGTCACTGTTTACAGAAATTTAGCAATGGCTTCTCTCTTAACACACTGTCAAGTGTTTTAGGTTTAATGTTATAATGTCAAGTAAGCCAGTTGCCACACCAATCGATGAGAGTCTGCAGAAGCAGACTGGGATTAGTGGTTAATTAAGCATGCATGGGATAGCACATGCCAGCATGCGCCTTCTAAAATATAAAACAGAGGAAACTGTAAGGTAAAATAGATCCAAGCTAAATCATAAATATCATTACATTTAAGTCAATATGTCAAGTACAGAAATAGACCTACGTGTGTAAAAAGAGGAAGGTGTGCATTTAATGTGTAAAACTAATTTATATACAACCAGCTTTCAAAGTTCAGTTTAGAATACAAATAAGAGATGTCATCGTAACGCTTCTCTTCATGCTTCTGGTCATGGATGTTTGCTCTGCTTGTGTGAATTAGTCGGAACAATGCGTGTTCAAGCACATAGTGCTGGAGATTTATATTCTCTCATTGCAATGAGAATCACGTGGTCGAAATGCGGAGGAGGGATTCGGCGAGCTCCCAATAGACAGGTGCGCAGCCCCACCGTTACTTTGTCAGCACGCATCTCGGCACATAACTACTTGATGTGTGCAGGTACACAGAAGCAGGACTAGTACATCACCTGGAGAACAACAAGCAAAGGTATATTTACAGTGCGTGCAAGCCAAAATTGTAACATCTCCAGGTGCAGGAGTACAGTTATATTACAATTTATAACACGCACAGTAATTGTTCAATGTCAAAGGTACCCGAGGAGGAAACCCATGCAGAACAGGGGGAGAGAACACACAAACTCCACGTAGAAATGCACCCGAGACAGGAATCAAACCGCCTCGGACTGGACTTTCTTTCTGTGAGGCGCAGATGTTACCACTGTGCCACCCTGTCGCCCGAGTGTTCACACGTGCTTCAGTGAATTGGCACTTACAGCGCACGGCAACCCACTATAAACCTACAGGACAAATAATCTGAGTGGAACTTTTTAGTTAAAAATGTCCACGAGTGGAGAAAAAGTTGGAATCAAATTATTGACGCTCAAAAATATCACCCAGTGTTACTCAGGCTAAACGTCATAAATACACACGTCGAAAGGTCGTGATACAGTTTAAATGGCAATATCTTAAATATAATAACTTATTAATAGTAATACTAAAATTAAAGCCAAGACATCGAGGGCCATTCGCACAAATATGGCAATTTGTTTTGTGGTTCATGTGCCTACTATTTTTAGATAAGCACGTTTTTCATTTTACACGTTTTTGCAATGGCTCTTTTAAAATGGAAAGCAAATTGGACATTGCTCAGTGTGACCCGTACGGTTATTTGATGATGCAACGAGCTGCCGTCAGACCCTGAAATGAGACCATACACCACCCGATTCTCAAATCCCCATTCTGAGGCCAGGGGCTGACAATGTGCATCGCTCTGCTGAGACAATATTCTTCACAAACGATTCTTTAGCTCATTAAAACACTCGATTACAAAGGCTGCCTTTGATTTGTGCAATCAATCATCGGTGTGTTGTGATTTTACATATCTTTAAAACCTTGCATTGTGACATTCAGCAAATAATATGATGTTCAACTGACATCGTAATGCTCAACTATATTCTTCAAATATATCATAGTATTTAATTAACATTGCTATAACCAATTAAAAAAATGTATATATAGTCATGCAAACCAAGTTTATAAAACAATAAAAAAACATTATTGGAGAGATACAACTTGAAATCAAAATCGAATATGCATACTGTCCATGAAGCGATTATTGAATGTTGATTGCATCAAAGAGTGATGGCGTTAATAGGTGAACAAGAGCAGCAAGCGCCACTTGGAAAGCTGAACATGCCCATGACACGCAGCAACAATCTTGCCGTTGATGACATGTGGCTCAGTATCTTGGACTCTATGAAACAAATGAAACAAAAGCGAAAAGATATGTATGCTCAGAATCACACTGAGAACACAAAGAACAAATGCAAATCAGAGACCGTATTATGTGTTGGTAAAAAGGAAGTTAACTTTAACGGGATACGTCGCTACAAGGGATGAAGGCAATACCAGATAACATGTGCGATGGTCTGTCAGGAAAAGGATAGAACTCACCCAGGAGGAGAGCCACTGCTGATATGGAGAAATGACATCAGTTCATGTGCATCAGTGAGATGGGACGCAGCAATGTGGGGACAATGATGAATGGTGTTGGCTTAGGGGCGCCTTCATCCAGCGGTGGATAGACAATGGCTAATGATAACGAAGCAGTCGCTGGTGTAACAGATTGACACCACCAAACGCATTTCACGTGAAAACATTCATTTACTTTGAGTGGATCCTGGGAAATCAAACCCAGGATCTCAGGGAGGCGGGCTCATTACTGTGACATAAGTGTTTGCATTACCTTGGAGTGACCTGCCACCCAACATCAAATTGAGTCACCAAGCTGCCTAAACAACTATTATATTTAAAATGTAGTAATGTCATAAATCTACATTTAAAATTGTAAATGTTATGAATTACTAATTAACCCTATAGATTATTTGAGTCACCGATATAATTGCTACAATAATGTAGACCTTAATGTCCCAGCACTCAGCTTGTGCTCACAGTGGGACCCCTGCCCTGCCAGCATCAGCATTAATAAACGCTATTGTTAAGATCCCCATGCATTATCCTCAAAAATGCCGTATTATCTGTTCAATATCACAACTGCAAAGTCTTGGCATGTGTTAGCTGTTATTAAACAATGCTGTTTTGAAATGTGCATGCAAATATTTGCAAATCATTTAGATTGCTATATATTATGTTTACACTGAAAACACGTCTCCTCGTGGCTCAAGATGGTGAGTGCCACTCTTCCTGAATCACAAGACCCCAAGTCCCAGTGTACCTGAATCTCAAGACCCTGAGCCCCAGTCTTCCTAAATCTCAAGACCCACATTTACCAATCTCCATTCAAATATAAATTAAGCCAATACATTCTGCACATGCCGACATTAAAGTGAATTGGTGCTCTCGATGTGGTATGGGACGTGTTTATCAGGCAGGTGCATCAAGCAACAACTTGATTTGTATTTGAATGGAGCAGAGTGGTAAATGTGGAAAGGTAGAACGTGTTGGGTCACGGAGCCCTGTATCAGAGAGACCCTGCTTTGCTGTGCGCCTTCAGACGTAGGGACAGCCCGATCTGTGTCTCTCCAGTTGTCACAAACGCTCATACACGTGGCTTGCATTGTTGTGACGTGTCGAGGATTTGACTGCAATCTACTCAGTAGCAAATTGTAGGTTTTCTCTTTTGTTTTATTTTGATCCACTCAGTACATCAACTCCAACCACATCTCACTTGCATGTGTTCTCCATCATTAGAATCACGTCAATTACGTACATTTGTAGCTCTTGTGTCAATCCACTGCTTAGGGCCTCCCCACACAATGCGGGTTGTCGGGGGGTTAGTTGACCATACTTCACCACGCTGGCCAATTGAGGTGGAAAGCGTAAACATGGCAGTGTAGGTGGACATTAGAGTGATTGAATTCTGCTGCACTTTCCTCTGCTACCGATGACATAACAGCCCTACAGATTCTGATGAAAACCGGGCATACATGGCTTTTGCCTATACAAGCACCGTTCAGCATCAGCCCTGCTTAGCTTCTGAGATTTGACAAGATCGGGCACATCCCGGATGATCCGATTATAAGCAATATCAATGAGAACAGCATTAAATAGAAATACCGTACTTCAGTATACCTAAAGAAGTTATATAACATTTACCCGAAATTATAACCATATGTTGAAAGCTTCAGTCTAGACCTTATCTTTAATGATATTACTGTAGCCCAATAGGCTGAAGGAAATTGATCGTAACATTGTGGTGCAGGTGTATGATAGCGCGTTAAATTCCGATCGCAGAAACCAAATTTTAATTCAATGCTCTGCACCAATCAGGACTGCCGAGTCATTTCCACCTGACACTGCAAGGACTGCTCAGGAAGGATTAAATGCGGTGTTGGCCACGTGCCCACTTGTGCCAGCCCGGGGATAAGTGGCCATGAGCAGCACGTGGCACTATAATCCTTCAGCACTGACGTGCGACTTTTAAACCAGAGTATCCACGAGAGGCGTTCAATGCATGCAAAAACATGTCCTGATCTAATCAGATTATTGTAACACTGAGATATGCATGTCTTAAAAGACATCTGCAAGACAACCTCACAGACAACCGCACATTTAGAGAAGTAGAGCACTTTCAGCCCTTGCAAGTGTTCAGCTTTGCAAACTTTACGGCAGCATATCAGAACAATCTGCTGCGCTGGGCCTCATTCTGCCATTGGCCTCATTGTGTCCTAGGCCTCAACGATCCCAATCCTCCCACGGTCCTTGTAACCCACCGAAAATGAGGTTCACCCATGTCCCTAGACTCCCTGTCATTTGGCCTTGAGTCGCGAAATAGCATCTTGTTTCCATCTCTAACATATTCTTGTGAGATCCTTTCTCAGATTTCCTCTAGGCTGGCCACCTTTCCCACCCCTCCCCATGTCACATCTGTCCCTAGTTGTCCCTCTGCCTAGCATGCTGTTTTGAGATGCTGTTTGCATCTGCTGATATGCATTGCATGTGCCAGTGTTGTACTTGAATTTGTTTTTACCTAGGTCCCCTTGAAAATGTGACATGGAGCCCTGCTGGGGGCATGGTGGCACAGGGTGGTACAGGATCAGGGTGGCACAGTATCACTTATGCCCCACAGCAAGAAGGTACCGGGGTAGATTCACAACTCAGGACCTCTCTCCGTGTGGAGTGTTTGTTCTCTCAGTTCTGCGTGGGTTTCCTCCCATTTCGACGGCACCTTCCGTAGCTAAAACATTTTTTTAACAACATAAACATATAATATTGTATTTTCCAAATATCCCAATTTAAAAACATTACCTGCATCTTACTCAGAAATATCGGCTCCTACTGCAAAAACAACTTGGCAGGAACCTCCTGAGAAAGTCTTGTGGCTTAGTGAGGCTTTCCTCGCTAAACAAGCGTAATAATATAGCGTTTAATGTTGTGTTTATATCATTTGTTTGTTTTACTTATATTGTTTACAGTGTACATCCTTTCCTTGTGCTTTGAAGGACCGTAAAATACGGAAGACTAATAATGGTAGTGTAGGTCAGAATAAGAATACAGTGTTGCAGCAATTTTTTTTACAATTGCTCAAATGCAATTCAAAGCACACCAACCTCTCCAAAAACATCCGTCGTCACGTGCTGGTCTTTATGAAACAATTTCGAAGGTAAAAAAGAAAATTATGAGACATTGACGATAAACACTTCATCAGTAATATGTAACAATCAGGATTTTGAATTAAGTTATAGCATTTAATATAAAAATATCATTCATTCATTCATTCATTTTCAGAAACCGCTTAATCCTATACAGGGTCGCGGTGAGCCGGAGCCTATCCCGGCAGACACAGGGCGCAAGGCAGGGGAACACCAAGGATGGGACGCCAGTCCATCGCAGGGCGCCTGGGGAAATTTAGTCAGTACGCCAATTAACCTGGCAGCATGTCTTTCACGGTGGGAGGAAACCGGAGTGCCCGGGGAAAACCCACGCGGACACGGGGAGAACATGCAAACTCCACACAGAAAGGCACCCCGAGCCGAGATTCGAACCCGGGACCTTCTTGCTGTGAGGCGGAAGCGCTACCCACTACGCCACCGTGCCGCCCTATAAAAAATATATAAAAACTAAATTATTTTTAGAAATTGGACGTCAACCAAATTTGAAACTTCAATACACTTGGAAGTTTTGCCTGTTACTTACGTGAAAAAGTCACGTAGAATTTATTGCCAAACTGTCCAAAAATAACACGTGCTACAGTGCAGGTATAATGCAGAGAAGACCTCGAATTGTCAGTTAAAGGAAGGGTTAATTTTTTTCCAAAAGTAGTGAGATGTTATTTCAATGCTATCTAGAGGGGTGCTAGCAAGCTAATTTTCTCTCTATTAATTGCGATGTTTGCCTGTGTAAAGAACTGTTCTTTGTTGATGTTAAATCACGAATGTTGCTGACTGCCTCACATGAAAGTTACAAAATCGTATTGATTCGTTTCTCGTTTAAAAATGCATGTGCAGCAGGCTGTCTGCTGATACGGGCCAGCTTTCCAATGCAAATGCATTGTGTGACTTATTTTGCCATCACATAATCCATGATAGAAAAGTAAAATGTGTTCAGCCTTGTGAAATGCCCGGTTCTGGGTACTGCAATTACACACAAAAAACAACCTCATCTCACAGAGGCAGTGTTTTACTTAAGCGATTCTATAATAATAGATGCAAAGGATGCACGGTGGAGGAAGAATGGTTATTCCCCCCCCACCCCAATGGTTACTGCAGCGCAGGCAATGCCACTACAATACATCTGAAACCAAACTGCTGAGCTAACATCTCAATTACTTCCTTGTATTGGCATTCATATATAAGGCTTTCATTGCCTGGATTTCTGCAGACAGAAAACAAGAAGTCTATTTCATTATGGCGGAGCTTCAATCCCCCAACCAAACGCAGCATTACAATGCAGAGCAATGATCCAATCACTCCAAAAAAATATTTCCCCAGAGAAACAGTGCCTAAACAAAAGACAAAGCACGTCATACTAGAACGCGAATCCTTTTTCTGTAAAGGGGTGACATTGCTTGACTCAATCAAACGACATGAAACAGGGTATAATTGAGGTAATTATTTCGCCATCACTGGTAATTTGCGTCCACACTACGGCATAATTCCATGGCTATGGGATTAATGGGAATGCCTATTTCTGCGATTGTGACTCTTCTTCGGTTACAACAAAGAAATAATTTGGAGAACAAATGCAGCAGTACATTTTCAGACAAGATACGCGAGTTGGAAATAAAAAATCCTTTATGCAACCTTGAGGAGCAACTTTCAAGATTGCTTTGCCATGAAAATCACACCCGTGTGAACCGCCCCTAATGGGCATCGGAGAATATTATGAAGGCATATCCAGATTCTCTAGGTAAGGTATAATATTCAGCTGGCAATTGTGGAGGAGTGAAGCCGATCGAGTGCTGGATTCTAAGCGGGGATGCAGTGCTCCAGGCTCTGCTGGCACCATACACTGCTCTCCCGGGACCCCATCATCTCCCTCCGCATGGCTAAAAGACATCACACATGTAACCCACGCAGTGCTCAGGGTAAGCTTTATACATACTCTGCAAGCAACTGCTCGACTCAGGAACGAAAGGTTACGAGTTCAACTCTCGGTCAGGGATTCACTGTGCTTTTGTTTCCTCTGGGGTTGATAGGCAGTTTACAATGGCTATTTTATGGCAGCATTGGTCCATTCCGTAAGAGTGTGCATTTATCCACCACTCGTTCAGGGTTACAACTTTCTTCATGTATCTGGATGCTTGGTTCTATGCAATTTACATATACACGTGTGTATAATGTGTGTATGCAATGTCTATACACAGTATGTAGAATAATAATAAACTGCTTTGTCAATTAATTGCTGGATGAAAGCATCTCCACAAAATGTCATAGCGGCTGTTTGACCATACTTCACCACACTGTTCAGCGCAGGTTGATGAAAGCGGAAGACAAGACCAGTTCCGGCATCACTCGCCCCTGATTATATTGCCATGGCGAGGAATCAAATTCAGATAGCCGGGTCTGTAGCACAGTGCGCTATGCACCGTGCCACCACGCCTAGAAACATGTGATAATACTCACATGCGATTACTCTGAGCACGTATTAATAGCGTCGCATCGGTGCACTCGGCATGGGACACCACACGTGCGGGGCTGCGGGGCTGCCACGCGATGCCATAGCCATTATGCTCGACCATGGCGCAATCACCAAACCCTCGTGCCGTCTCCACAACCGCGTGCACTGGAGATGAGAAATCAGATTTCACCGCGTGCGGATGGACAGGCGGCAAACAAACACTGCGATTCCTATCACAGCGTGCGAGGAATTGTAATCGAAACTTAGTGAAGACGGAGCCCAACACCATGAGTGTGACCACCCGTTCCTTTCCAAGCGGAGCAATGCACACCTGACTACGTCCAAACACCAAAACAAAAGGAAGCAACACGCCACGTACTTCCACTTACATTCTATGATTAACGGATTTTTTTCAAACGGCTGAAGTGTAAAATATTGCTTAATTAACCCTGAAGTACTCAGGGATTCATTCGCAATGCTCCCACGGCTTGTTTCAAAATAGGAAGAAAAAAATGCAATTTATTTTACAAAGTGAAAGGGGCGGTTGGAAGGTTCGGATAAAATACAAGTCATTTGTGCAGCGGTCCCCGGTGTGTGTGCTGAGCCTATAAGCGCACACAGGCCACCGGCAAGGGTAATTGTTCCACCTGCAAGCACAGCCACTGCTTGGCAGACCTGATAAACCGTAAATGAATGAATAAAGCCACTGCCTACACAATGCATGTCCACAACAAAATAATTAAGACTTGGCAGAAATAAACGATCGCCTATCTACAACCAACATTTAATATTCTGATGTTGTGAAACGTATGCGCTGCTCAGAACAATCACAGCATTTCACGGAGTTTAGCCATTCAGAGGTGATATTGAGTCTGTCGTACCATTTGCTTTAAGTTTATGAAAATCCAGAAAGTCTCTTTATGAGATCAGACCACAGAAGTTAGTTTCATCGTCTCACAGTAGCTCGGCTACGAAGCAGACGTTGTGAGAGATAATGAATAATGGTACACAAAAAACCGAGATAGAGATTATATTGAAAACGTGTACTGTATGACAAATACTTTTTTACGCTTAATGGTAAAAATAAAAATGTCCGAAGTCACCGTGCTGATCCAGCACCTATAAGACCGTGGTTTCAAATGCAGGTTTTAGTTATGCATTATTTAAATATATCCTCAAGTATAGTGAGATGATAGTCTAGTCTTAACAACTACTCAAAACTAATATCCCGTTAAATGTGTTTTTTTTCTACTTAAGTTGGTTAAAATCAGGTTTACTGTCTGTCTGCCAACAATCTCACAGTGTTGAGTTGACCCCCTACTGTGTAAAACGTGAAAACACGCTTGAAGTTTTTTTGGGAAGTCCTGTGATTAATCTATGGTGTATTGTCCCACATTCGAGACACAACACTCTGCGGGATTTCCAAAAGTATTATTCGTCTTGGTGACATGACATCACAAACAAAATTGGAATAAATTGAGGGTAAAAAAGACCCATGAAAACTTTACATGAAAAGAGACGAAGATGATTGCTTAATTGGTTGAGAGGATACCTCATTCTACAGTAGATATAATAGCCTCAGACCAGTCATCATGACGAGCACAGAATGTCCAAACACATTTAATCTTGACACCAAAATAATCGGTACCAACTAGACAACAAAGCAGTTTGGCAGAGCTTTAAGATACATTCTTTAAAGCATCTGAAGATCTGTGTTATCAATGGAGTTTATAAAATGCTTACATTCACATCTGTCACCAGCTGCACTATGCTATGGCTGAAGTAACTTGGTGCTCAAGCCGCAAATTTGTTAACGAATTAACAACTATACTACTTTGCAATGGTGAAAAAAACAACATTAGTGCTAATGGACCCACAACTTTGTGTAAATGAATTGTGTGGAGGGTATGGCGACCCACTCCATGCCATGGATGTGGCATTCTGACGGGGGTGTGCATTTTGCTTAAACGTGTGTTCCTTAAAACCTGTCGGAAACGCCACCGGTGAATGTTGTCTGCGTGACCCTCCCACAGAAAAGAAGTCTGCCAAGGCAGAATACATCCACTCTCTGTTGGAATCGTTCCCATTCCGCGTCTGCATGGGTTTGACGGGTACTCCAGTTTCCTCCTGCCTCCGTATCCATGTCTCGTCCATGACCAGGCATGGAATTTGCGCGCGTTACGAATTGCATTATCCTTTATTATTATTATTCTTCCGTCACTGCACTTGTCATTTGCAAATTGAAATAAGGAACACCCAAACAAATTCAGCCTAGTGATTCTGGTGCCGTGCTCAGAGCGTCGACTACTAATAATAACCATTTATCTAATAATGGCCTTTGAGACAGGCACATCTGGAAGATGCTTAGGATTCTTGGCAGAAATTTCTGTAGATGTCACTCAGGGGAGGTTGCGATGGGTGGGGTCTATGTGTAGGATAGAGACAGAAAGGCATGGAGACACTGGAGTGGGCGTGCTTTGATCAGCGACTCGTAATGAGACACAGCCAGATGGTGAGATACCGTGAAGACAGCCCTGGGAGGTCAGATGTTGACTGCGCAACATACACTGGAGATTGAGTGCCAACTGTTCAAGTTGCAGTTTTCGGCAGAAGGAAGACGTAGGTGTGGTTGTCGAGTCGATTCGATTCGATTCTTCGAAGCGTGATGGTTATATGACAGTTTCACATTGCAATAAGTTCTTCTTTAGTTGCAGACAGCCCTTCAACATTAAGAGATATAATAGTCAGTGCTGGCCTTAAAGGTGGCATTGGCCTCTCTTCTTGCTCCAGACTGAGGGGCTTCTGGCATCTGTTGAGCTTTGTTGTCTTTCAGCTCGGATTCGAAGTGTTTGGCAAAATTTGCAGGTAATACCAAGCATTACTTGACAGGGATCGCAACGTGAACGCTTCTAGGAGTGGCCATGACTGATCTCTGGATCTTGACGTTCGTATGCGTGTGTGCAAGGAGACCGGAATGCCCGGATAAATCTACAGATATGCGAAGAAACCACTCAAACACGATACTTGCTCTAGTGCCATCTAAAGCTACCTCGTTATGCAACAGATGGCCATTTCGCACACCATGACTCGTGTATGAATTAACAATTCAAGACTGACAGCCCAGCGTTATATACCAACACAACCTCCAAGATGCCAAATTAAACGTACACAATGATACATCTGCTCTAACACGCCCACGCACCCTCACAAGCCCCCAACGCAGCCCCAGCAACGCAAAGAACCTCAACAGATCCAGACGAAGCTTTTCTCGCCGTCTAATTGGATGAGTGTCTCTTGATATGTGATCAGGTTGCCGCTCATAAGTGTGAGCGGCAACCAGAGGCGACGAAGCGCCTCCGAACAACAAGAGCAACCGCCCCAACGTGGGGGGCGAGAGAGCAACATCGACGCCAAGTTCCCTCCCAAGAGATTTATCAGAGTTGGCCAAGTTTCTTCTTCGTTTACAAGTTTTCCTAACGCTTTAAGGGATCAAGATTGGGCTGCGTTCACGCATGGCTTGATAGGGAAACCTGAAGCCACTGTGTTCCAAGTACATTTCCGTTAGCTTCTCGGCCCTGAAGGCAACATGCAGGGAAACACCACTGTGCATTCTCACTTGAGATTTGCAGAACATTCCCTATTGTGGTTTGTGGTAAAAGGTGCGACTCATCTGCATTTATGGTTACGTATATTTGTTCAACACAAACTAAGTGAAATACTGTGGGGGAGTTTAATGCTTGAGAATCCTTATGCAGTGCAATTAACTCTAGGTTTTCATGACCAATGTTATCTATAGTGAAGCTCTGTTTGTGAGTTTAGGTCATGTGAAAAATTGTGTAAGTGTAGTGTACCCGTCCATATGTTGGAGCATCAGGGCTTCCAAGCCCTGATGAAGCTGAGTGGAAGTCTCAGCGAAACGTCGGTACCATCTTTTAAGGTAAGTGCTGTATGTGCTCGCTCGTTTGCTCCAACATATCGACGGGTACACTACACTTACGTTATAGTGCAGACTCCTAATGTGAACACTGATTTCTTATTGAAAATCGTAATCAATATCGTACACCGCTTTGTTCTTGTTTGTATCTGGGGACAAGACTGCCATACACTGAGCTTGTACACATAATAACATAATATGAAGTTGTGCTCACGAGTGTGATGATTTTACTTTGCACAGTGACACCCGCCGTCTCCATTGCCCTCCTAGGCATGATTCCTCCTGCTGTTCACAGATCAACCGATCTCTCAACATCCATGACAATTCGTGGAAAAAAGAGGGACCAGGAGGAGCCATGGGGGATTATTGGGCAGCAGGGTGGCACAGTGGCAAGAGCTGCGCTTCACCAAAAAAAAATCCTACCCAAGGAAATTCGACTGCTGCCTCGGGCACCTTTCTGTGTGGCGTTTGTATGTTCTCCCCGTTCTACGTGGGTTTCCTCCACGCAAAACACTAATCAATTGGTCCATTCCATTATAATATATAGGATACAGTCTCTCGCAAACGTTGGCAGAGGCTAGCTGTGTGGCTGTCTTCCCCCTCCCTGCAGTTTCCTCGGGCCTTTGAGTCGTTTTATCTCTTTGAGATTTCACGAATATACGCACCCCTTAAATTGTACCAGCTAACAATATCAGGTTTTTTTTACTTTAGGTTGATTGCTTTAGGCAGGAGCACAGATGCATAAGAGAATGTGGAAGCAGGCCCATTGCAGTGCAAATGAAGCTGTTGACCATCCAAGCCGTGCTGGGGATGCTGTAGCTTTGATCAGACTACTTGGAATGCACAATTCGCCACTGATCCCCACGGCAAAACTGATATTATTTATCCGCCCTCGCAAGTTGTTGCCATAGGAAATTGCTCAGCATGCCTACCCAATGAACTTGGCCCTGATAATGCGCTACTAAGTCAACAGACATCACATTAATAAATCAGATATGATTTTTGTGGCCAATGAATCTTGCACAAAGGCGACTGATAAATAGCTCGCATTCAACAAAATTTGCTTCATCATCTGCCTGCCTTCATTTTAGCTCTAGAAACACTGCCAAAATAATTATCAAATGGATTTTATAATGTACAAAATAGGATTTAACCATATGTTGAAAATCAGGTCCAAACAGCCAACAGGTCTGAAATATGAGAAAACATTACCTGCAATCGAAAAAAATTTCATATTAACTTAGAATTATGTGCAGGTAATACACAGTAATGTGAAACAGACAATCAACATTGTATATTTATTGATGATATGCGCAAGCACACATCTTATAATGTCAGCTATTTTCTTAATGCTACGTAACTTGCATCTTAATAACATTTTCCTTTACATTTTTTAAGCCAGGTGGGACCACCTGAAACAACAGATTAATAACATTACAACAAAGAGTGAATAAACTAAATCACCACCGTAAACAAAGACACATTACACATGAGCACTAAGATTTTTGCAGAACTGATGGACAAAATCAGTGTCATTTCACACAGAAAACTCGGTGTTTTAATGACGGCCACTGCTGCTCTGCGTACCGAGGTTGAACCCCCGCACGGTGGGTGGGGGTTCAAGGCCCACGTTCTGTGGGTGGCCAGGCCCTGTGAGGCCCCCGGGGGCTATAGGATTCACTTCCTCCAGATAAGCGGCGACACATGGGGTCCCTCGGCTGATTCACACACCGCCAGTTCTCAAAGGTCTTTTCACTTTATATATTTTTTATGCACTTTCGAATTCGATTCGATTCTTCGAAACGTGATGTTATATCTTCTTCTTTGCGATTCTTCGAAGCACGATGGTCAGCCTCTGGACATCGTTGTCTTTCAGTTTCACATTGCAACAAGTTCTTCTTTAGTCGCAGACAGCCCTTCAACATTTAGAGATATAATAGTCAGTGCCGGCCTTAAAGGCGGGGGGCATTGGCCTCTCTTCTTGCTCCAGACTGAGGGGCTTCTGGCGTCTGTTGAGCTTCCGGACATCGTTGTCTTTCGGCTCTCTCTGCTTCGAAGTGTTTGGTAGAATTTGCTTATAATACCGAGTATTACTTGTCAGGGATCGCGACGTGCACTGCATATCTATTTTGTTTGTTGAGGTGTTCTTATCGCCAGGCCGCATGCTTGTGTTAGATTTATAATGTGTTTTTTTACGACATAAATATCACTTCCTTGTTTAGCTCCACCCGGCAACTTGCAACCTCCGTGTGGAAACATGATTTAGGAATGTAGATTATTGTTCTTGTAATTATTATTCACGTAATTAAGCATAGTCCACGTTGCGAACAATGTCAATTGAATATCGATCACACTTTGTAGGAGCGCAACGACTTCTTAAGCAAGTGAAAGAGGCAGTCTGTGAAGAAGAAAAAATATTTTTGCCAAGTTCTCCTCGTACTCAGCAACCACATCTGATGCTACACAACAGTTGTATGATAGAACAGAAGCGATGGCCCCATGTGGTGTCCTTCAATGGCAATGCCCATGGTGGCATCTTGACCCTAACGTCTACTTAGTAGTAGCATTATTTCAGTACTAATTTTTTTCTATCAATAATAGTGATAAAGGGGCGGCAAAGTGACACAGTAAATCGTGCTGCCGCCTCACAGCAAGAAGTTCCAAGGTTCGATTGCTGACTCAGGTGCCTTTCTGTCTGGAGTTCACATGTTCTCCCTGTGTCTGCATGGGGTTTCACCGAGTACTCCGGTTTCCTCCCACAGTCCAAATACATGCTGGTGCCTAGGTTAATTGTCCTGCTGACTAAATTGTGCCCGGTGCCTTGTGATAGACTGGCGCCCTATCAGGGGTATATCCCAGCCGTGTGCTTGCCAGCATAGGCTAAAACTCATTGCTCCCCTGTACAGGATTAAGTGGGTAATGACAATAAATAGTTTAACTCATTAAATGTTTTGATGTGTTGCTTCTCGGAGCAGATACCATATACAGATGAGAAAGAGCACACGCCCAACTGAGCGTGCTCAGTTAAAGGAATTGGAAGCTCCTCCGAGCCCGTGTTGCTAAGCAATACGTGCTGTGCACATCTACTTAACATGCTCTGGGCATGGGTGTAAATTGTAAGGAAACAGATTGGTATTTAGCATTTACATTATGTAGCATCCACTGTTTTCCCCACAGGTTGTAAAGAATAATGAAAAGTTAGCTCTCAGTCTGCAGAATGGCACCGGGCCTGACACGTGTAACCCGGGTTTCAAACGACACGTAAATCTGACTTGAGTGGGCGATAAACGTGCGGTGGAAACGTCCGGAACTAAAACTTTCCACTGCGGCACGAATTCACCCGGCGAGTGACCTGTTCCCGTGCTTCTGATTTATTTCACACGCATCCTCGCAAGCGAGAGATGGGGGCTCATGTAGATGGCCCTGAACCGCGTCAAAAACTGCCAAAAACTGTCAAAAACGGCTGCTTACATTGCTTCAGCTCGTTCTACTGGTGCTCAAATCTGTCAGTGGCAAGAATGCCCACGTGTGCAAGGGTACGAATCTGAAGTCACTACATTGGTTAAATAAAATAAACTTAAACTGATGCCACCAATTAATAATGATGAAATATATAGCACTGACTATTGATCTCTCGTAGACATTGAAAATAAGAAATATCGAAGCATATGAAATTAATATTTCAGATAGTGTTCACTTCAAAAAGGGTGTTTGGTTTATACGATGTGTACGAGATGTTGGCTATAATGAGCCGGGCAAAAGATGTCGACTAATCTTAAGCCAATGCCAATACAGAGAGACGGTGGAGGCTGGAGAGTTTTCCATGGGGATGTGAATGGTTATTAACTCTTTTCAGCACTCTTTCACAGCCGTCATAACCAGAACACCGAGCAATGCTCTACCCACGCAGCATCGTTATGGCGCATTTTATTTTAATGTTTAAAGCGGTCTAATTTGTATTCTTATATCTTCATTATGATTGCTTTTGTAGCAGATAAATACGATAAATTGTCAATAATAATCATGCTGACTCATGTTGTTTGTTGCCGAGCAACTTCAATGATGACGAATAATGATGACAGTAAAGCTGTCATTGCCTACAGTGCCATGAACGACAGAAGCTACTGGTGCCGACGTCACCAAGGTACATAAAACTACACTTCATCGAATGTAATTTTGCAGCAGCTGGGATGATTCATCCATGGAGTCAATGAGTTAACTAAAAACTGGAGTCAACTACCCTTTTTGTCATTGATTCTCGAACCCCTTTGAAAATGGTGGCGACCTCCACATCCTGTCTCCTGAAAACGGAAAGCCCTCTCCCAGTCACACGGAGCATGAAAACGGATGATGCAAATGATATCAGAAAGCCCCCAATGACCTCCCATCCAACAGCACACGTGAACAGGCGCGTCGTAGCCGCGGGTATTACAGGAAAAAGTGGGGGGGATGGAATCATGTTTCTGTGAAAGTGGGGGTGTCGCAACACCCGTAACACCCGCGGCTGCGACGTGCCTGCAAGTGAAAGCAGGCGAGACTTTTTCCCCTAACTCTGTTTTATACACAATATAATAATCGATTGCAGTACTTAAGTAATCGGATATCCATCCCAGCTCTACACTATACTCATGAATACAATGTACGTCACAGTGAAATTAATCCCATCAGTCACAAATATGCAGACAAGCGTCATGGTTTTGTAGAATGTGCTATATTTATACAGATGATTGTGATTAAAATTCACGGTCATGAAGACATTGTCATCTCCAACTTCATCACTGGTATTCATTCACTCGGACAGAGAATGACTCGGAGGCACAAGGAACCACAGAGAAATGAAAAATCCTCTGGGTGGTGAGCTGGCACAAACAATTGCCCAAGCTCTGTGGTCACCTACATATTAAGATGGTATCACACACCGATCAGTGAGATGAACGACAGCACGCAGAGAATATCCATGAGAGGGCAATGCTATCCCATACAGATGTAACAGTTGGAGTCCACACATTTGCTGTCCTGCTTTCTCCCGGCAAGTCAGCGTATGGCTTCTCCTCATCGCGCACGGGAAGGGAGTTTAACAACATTTGTACAATCCGCAAACGCTCGCCATCACAGTACTGCATTACAGGCTAACAGAGCAACCACTGCCCTACACAACTAATGAGAAGACATTTTGCGTGTGCGTGTCATACATAACATCCTTATTATTATAATTCACACCAGGGGCGTTAATGAATGCTTTTATGGAGGCCGCATGCATGTGCACATCAGATGGGGGGTTGTGAACCACAGCCGAATATCCTCATCCAGTGGCAGCCGAGTAGCCACTCTCACTCTCAGACCCCATCTGCCACAGCGACCCGCTCATGTGATCCGTGTGATCACGGGACTGAATCCCACTTGGGCCGAGAACGAAAATGAGCCGTGGCTCCGATAACTCCAACAGCATGTCCTAAAGGCAGACGGTTATCACAACATGTAATTTAAATCGCAGTCAGGTTATAAACGACTCTTCCCAATCTAAGCTTAATTTTGCAATATGCTAAATAATATTGCGCAGCTGTAAACATTTTACTATGGATAATGTTGAATTATGAAGGCTTCTGTAAGGAGCTATACAATGCCAGTGATGGTTGAGTGCTTATGCGCTCAGCTCTTCCGTGTAAACACACAGACTTGCTTTGGAGAGATGACAGCGCTCGTGCTACTTGCTAGACTCCGTTGCCAGACCCCATTAAAAATGGACACATGATGAGAAAGTGAGCGAGTGTGGGCAAGGTGATCGCACTGGATTGTGGGCAGAGCCTCCCAACAACACACACAAAGACAGGGCAGTCGCCACACATAATCCTCCGTAATTGCAAAACGGAAATAATGATTTACAATTTTAAAGCGCCTTTCAACCAAAGGTCGCAAAGCGCTGATGTACTATACTATATTGTGCTGCAATACATTGTGTTCTGCTACTGTGGTCCATTTATCATAGCATTTTAATATATCAACAATCATCTAGTTTGTATAACCTGTGAACTGTGTACACCCTTCACCGTAACAAACCGACTGAGCAGGGCTCCGCGCCTCCAAATCAACGTGTGCAACGCGCCCGGATAAAATGCGCGCGTTACAAAAGTAAATTATTATATGCTACATCCCACCAATGCTCAGTGCTTGATAAGCAGCACAATTCAAATTAGTGGCACAGAGATGAATAGTAAAGCCTCTGGGGTTAAGAGAAAACACAACACAGGCGACAACCTGCAGTCATTATTTGCAATTAATTTTATTCACACGATACTCAAAATGTCAAGCTGTATAAGAATTGGTCGATTGTATAAGAACTGCTCAGTATGTTTTGTTTGCCTGGAAGCAGACAAGGTAGCAGATTTAACAATCTCCCCCAGGACGGCATGCTTAATTATAGTCGCTTGCCACACATTACCAGGAGTCAAGATGGGCGCTCCAAACCAAAAAAATCTCTAATGCGTTAACTGCTGAACCCATGAACACCCAGTCACCTACTTTTGAAAAATACTACAATTAAACAATTATGTAAATTAATATTCCATTCATCAGCAAAACGGCTCTACAGAGTATCACCTTAATCAACAGAATTATAACCATAATGGAGAAAAATACATTCCGCATGCCATCAGGTCCTAGTTTTCAGTTTTTATTTGGTTATGCTAGCAAAATATACACTCGGCAATACATTAGCGAATTCTGCGAGCCTCTTTGTTTCTTACTAATATTTTGAAATTATATACTTCATCATTGTGCTACCCTGAATTTGACCTTATAGATGAGATACAATTTTTTAAGTAGTATTTTTACTCTGCATTCCCAAAGTACATGCCAAGTGCAATGTTTTATACTTGGTATAGAATTGCATACATTGCAGTACATTCTAGTGTAGTATACTGGATACATTACAATAATGAACTTGGTTTCCAAGAAGTGTTTATACATTAAAATAAAGCTACACTGATTATCCCAATATAAATTTGACAGAATGCATTCCACAGCACGAACACGTGTGCACAATGGAAATCCTCTGATTCTCAGTGAGACGAAGGGGTATAATTCCAGATGAGTGCTGTTGGCCTCAGTGTGGTACGAAAGTTTCAGCATTACACCACATCTGAATCACGCGGCTCCCTTTTGATGTGTCCCATTGCATCACCCACATGACCAATGTAGGCCGAACCAATCCTGCAGCCTGTCATTAATACCCATCATGAATGTCCAGTGGGCAGCTCGGTGGCATAGCGGGTAGCACTGCTGCATCACAGCAAGAAGGGCCCAGGTTTAATTGCCAGCACGGGTGCTTTTCTGTGGGCTTTTACATGTTCTCCCCATGTCTGCGTGCGTTTTTGCTGGGGACTCCGGTTCCCTCCCACCATCCAAAGACACCTGATTACATTTCCCCCGGTGCCCTGCAATGACCTGGGTATAGCCCTGCATTGCACCTTGTATCTGTCAAGATCGGCTCCTGCTCACCCCGTGATTCGCTCCAGGATTAAACGGGTGATAATAATGATGATGATGAAGAATGTGAAGCAGTGATAATGACCGCTTATGTGTGGAGTTGCTTGACTCGTGCCCATGGCTGGTGACTCGGCGAGAGACGGCGACCCATGGAGTCCACAGCATCGCCGATCAGTCATCGCTCGATGCTGAGGTGACATCACGGCTGGGCGCCCCGTCCATAAAAAAGCTATAACCCACACCTGATACCGAAGCTCATCGCAACGACGCATCAATGTATTGTTTAATATCGATTCAGTTCCGACTAGTACTTCCATCACGTGCATGCATGCGGATACACATAGCTTGTACTTTTGATTAATTCAAGTCGTACGAAACTTGTTCATGCGACCCGCAACTCATCGAGAAAATGAATAGATTATTTAATCGAATTGTGACCTAAAATCGTGACATGCCTTAATAGGCGCCAATGCACCATCTTGCACATCTCTCCCATGTGGCAGCTCAGATAATTGTGGTGACTTCAGTACATGCTCCCTTTCCATGTCCCGTGCAGATAAGAGGCACCACGGATAAAAGGATGTATTGTACATGACATGGTCATACACTTTTGCCCCACAGTAGTACGTTTACAGCATACAACCCACACTACAGATCATATCTTGAACCAATGTAGTAGTCCTCTAGTCTTCAACAAAGGAGGTGCAGCAAAACGACACACTCTCCTCAAGCCCTCTCGCAGTCGCCAGCCAACCTCGACATCTGCACGTAGTGCCATGCGCCAAACTGTTTGCGGTCAGGTGGGTAGAGGCACTGACCCTGCACGAGTGAGGAGCAGATAATCATTAAACCAGCGTGATGGACACTCCAGAGTTAAACGAATGTACTGCCCAGACCGACGTTGTCCCCTTAATCCAAGCCCAGACACATCACAAGACGGCAAATTCCAGCTTGGGGGGGGGGAGGAAAAATCAGCACTTTCCTCCCGAGGTCAATAAACAGACTAGAGATTTGATAAAAGTCACCAGTGACTTTGCTATGGATCACCTGACCCCGCGCTACAGGAATGCAGCCCTTTCACTCGTAGCTGCAGCCCTGCCCCGTGAGCTCTGCCTGACAATCGCTTGAACGGAGAAACGCATTGACCTTGTAATGAGCTATTGGTCAGCGTGCCTTCTGCTGTCAGGACATGCGTCGTCACAGCCAAACAAAATCATTACAATCACCGATAATTTCTGTGCGTGGACATTTGGGACGGATCTGTAGGCATAGTTTGAGAGAAATAGATTCGCATTAAAAATGTATGTGATGGTAAAACTGAAATATCTCCGAGGGAAAAATGCAGACAAGTTGTTGATGGTGGAAACAAAGAATCTATAAGGTTAAAGGATTACGAAACCATAATGCATGTGGTCCTTAATTGAAAATGTCAATTCACCGTGCCCATGTGTCCAGCTCGCTGATTTACTTATTGATAAGTTGATACACCTATTGAGTTGTTGATTAATTAAGCACACACTTTGTCAGCTTGTTCATACTGCAGAAAAATTATTCCTTGCGGGCAAATGCTGTCTTACAAAGTTTTACTTTTATCTATTTCACAGAAACCCGGGACAACCTCAGAGTAGTCGCTGCTTCTTCGGATTGAGAGGAGCCAGTTGAGGTGATTCGGGCATCTGGTAAGGATGCCCCCCGGAAGGCTCCCTCGGGAGGTATTTCAGGCACGGCCCACTGGGAGGAGACCTAGAGGCCGACCCAGGACACGCTGGAGGGATTATATCCTTCGGCTGGATTTAGAAAATGAATGGATGGATGGATATTTCACCCGAGAATCAAATCCATTTTATTTTTGCAATTACAGTGATATATATAAAATGTAAAACATGTACACGACTCACAAAACATTCCAAAAAAACATTTCCCCATTGAGAAACACGAGTAAAAAAATCTTAACCCATTCTCCCCTTGCAGGATTCTGGAACAACTATTTTACAATGTTGAGCATTTTCCATCAATACAATGTGATTTTGCATGGTAACAAATGCTTTTTCCTCGATTTCATATTGAAGCAGATGCCAGTATCCATTATGGCCGCCATTCTTGACCAGTGGGTCGCGATCCATCAATGGGCCGTGAGCACCGCATAGTGGACCGTGGAGTCCATACGCAAATGGGCCTTGAGGTGCAAAAGGTGAGAACCTATGCTTTACTCCCTTCCCAATGGTGAACAGTATAGACATAAGCACGACTAGTCTCGACTCCATTTATTCTCTAAAATTCAAAATGTAATGCGTTAGGTCACCCAGAGCAGACCAAGAAAAGATGCCTAATTTACAAACGCAAAGGAGGCGTCACAGCAACGAAACGCGATGCACTCCACTCCTGATGCAGTCATCTGGTTGAACTAGCTCAATGTAAAATTACAGCCGTTGTTCTACATCAACATCAACCACAAATAGAAGACGAACAGCGGCTTCACCGCAGCCATTTATAGCTGGGCAAAACAGCTTTCTCTTCGTTTTGGTTTTGTTGTTTTTTGGAGTTTTTTCAGGGTAACTTAAAGAATGAAACGCCCCCACTTTCCTCACTCCTCCAATGTAGAGGAATCCTGCAGATGAAGTAGTTGTCTATTTTTTATACTTCCTACTATAAATGTAATTATGGACTAAACTTTAGCAAACGTTAAACATAACGCATCCGCTGACATTTTAAGTATATTGTGATAAAGTTAAACATGACATGAGTTACAGCATTCCTTGCTTTGTTGAATCACAATTCACTACAAACATGTGCATCACCGTAGTAAAAGTGTCAGTAATACTGTTCGGCATTCTGCTGCAAATACAAATACAAATACCTTAAGCAAAATGTCACATCTACAACGTGGCTTTGTGTGATAACAGTGCCCATGACAATCGTGAAAAATATGTAGCCGCAAACATTTGTAATATACAAGGTGTTGGATTATTACCCACATGCCCACAGGCTTTTTATATTTACAAATCTGACACTCAGAAGGAATTACATTACAAAATACAGTTGACAATTCCTTGAAATGTGAAAGATAGACAAAAACATACGTGTGTCATTAAAGTTACTGACATACAATTCAAGCAACCACTTACATTCTACACATTCCGTGTTAGCATTCTATGGTTTTGGCATTTTAATAGTTATAATTTGTTGCTTCCAGAGCCACTAATATGACAAGGTCAGCCGCCTCCAGAACAGCCGCTGGCATTTGGCTAGAAACGATGCCGATGTAAATAGTTGCCGTCTACTACTGCAGCTTGATACATTTCAGTTGTGGATGTGATTTGCAAACCGGCTAACAAGCCAGATCCAAAACATTTTGGGGTAAACACAAATATGTACATATATATTGATAACCCTCCAGGGACTTTTTCATGCATCGAGCATTTTGCAGTAAGGAGGGTACTGCATTTTGGATAAACTGCTTACGCGAATAATGAGCACTGTTTACCACCCTCTGCATTTAGCCTATGCCTGTCGTGAGCGCTCAAAAGTACCGTCTACTAGCAGCTTCTATTACCTTTGCTGCTGCTTCCATCGCACCCTTCCTGCTTCTATTGCAATCATTCCCATATCTTGTCATTCTAACTCTTGTTGATGACCACCCACCACACCTTTCAATTGTACATTCCAACTGTAATGCTCTACTCTAGATTAATGCAGCTCTTTATGCGATGTTACACAATGTGCCCAAATCTTAAATGACCTCTTATTGACGTGAGCGACGGCGGGTTAGTCGTCCCGCACAGGAGACACCGTTGTATGTGGGCATGGATACATATGTACTGTCTACAGTATGTCCACACACAAGCCATGAGGACCAACCCTGCCTGTGGACTAGGTCATTCATATTCTAACCACAATTCATAATAAAACTGCACTGTGTGAGTGACACGAAATCGAGCAGTAAAACATTAAGCCACCCTCTCTAGTGGTGGTATTTTAGAGTATTATATCTTTTCGGTCAGGTTTGTTTTTACCTAGGTCAAAGGTCACAGGTTCATCATCAATCCCATAACTCACTGGTTCCTTCGAGTCCGAAGCAGCCTTCATTCTTCTACACAACGAAAATTGCTCAAGGCAATCACACCCACTAATGGACAGATGAAGTACCTTATGCACGGAGCACAGGGCAGCCCATCCTAAACGTAGGGTGAATCTTCCCTGCTGCAACCCTGTACCTCCCCTCATCAATTCTGCCCTCATTCCCGATGGCCCATCTCCTGCCCGTCAGCCGCACCACCGCCTGCCTCCCTTAGCGGCCCTGCACCTGCCACCACTAAGTGTACACTACAGCATTTTCCATTTCTCCGGAAAGAGCGCCGCTAACAATCGCTCGCTCACACAAGCGTTGCAGCTGATGCTGCGTCGTACACACAGGGCTCACAATCCCCTGGAATAGCGGTGCAACAGCCATGAAGTCGTGACGTCCATGCTCATTAACATATGTCGCCAGCATTTTTCCCAATTTATCGTGTCGTTAAATTAAGCAAGGCACTTTCCATTAAGGTTTTTCAGTTGCGCTTGAGTTTACAGGAGAATGTATATGCTAATGAAGATGGTGTGAGCGCATTACATTCAGAAGAATTTGCTGCGGATGTAATGTATTCAAAATATTATTTGGCTATAAACTGAGTTTTTTTAAATTAACTATGTTTATATTAACCGCGCTGTGGATACCAGTTATTACTACAAGCGCGTTCACTGTGTTTACTTACACATGTGTTTTCTATTTACTCGATCTCATCCTCATGGTCACCAGCCATAACTAATCTACTGTGGGATAGAGGCCTCTTGCTCAAGCTGTCACTATCTCTCACGATCCTGCGATGTAACAATACACACGGTACCTGTACAGGGTGGCAGAGTGGTAACATCTATACATCACAGAAAGAAAGTTCTGCCTGAGGCAGTTCGATTCCCGCGTCGGCACATTTCCGAATAGAGTTTCTGTCTCCCCCCCCGTTTTGCGTTCGTTTCCTCCGGGGTTGTCTGGTTTCCTCCCACAACAAAAAAAACCCACTCATTAATGAACGGGCCAATAACATAATAATTTATTGGACACAATGTCTGGCAAATTATTGGCGCCGGCTGACCGCGTGGCTGCTTTTCCACTGCACGCCTCTGCGGTTTCATCGCTCCTCGGAATCATTCTCTCTTCGAACTAATCCCTTCGACATTGAACAAATATGCGCGCGAAATAAACCGCAATTGTTATTTTTGTTACATGAGCCCATGTCACCGCTCCACCTCCGCGATGGACGCCCGCTTGTGCACGTTTCCTCCCTCAGCTGCCGTTCGTTGTTCTTGACCACCGGCCATTTCCCCCCCTTCTAACGGTGAGTCACATCCCTTCACATAATTGCAAGCACGCCCCTCCTAATGCTTCTTTGTACGCGGTTAGGTTTATTGTTCGTTAATGTCTACATTTCTTTATACATATGCCACCAAATAAAAACGCTCTTATTTCGGCACATGGGCACACCTTCTTTCATTACAATATTAGGTTCAGTTTTCCCAAGCACTCCAATCTGCTCTCCTTCACCTACTTTTGCCATACATGTTGTACTGGTCCGTCTTTAATAACTGCTTGACGCATTACACCCGTAGTCTGTTTATTGTTTCCAGCTGTGTCCCTCCCATAGAGATCTTCGGTTGTTTCGTGAACTTGTGGTACTTGATCTTTTTTAAACAAGAAGATTTGAATTCAAATGTAATCACATTTATTCGTGCTCACGGTGTCGAGTGCTCGGTGCATCAGCCATACCCGTAGCGACTGCATGCGCGCAGTTACTTAAATCGCGATTTAAGTAACTGCGGTCTCCCTTGCAAAGCGAGGCGTTGACGATTCGGTTAAATATAGAAGATACAAATATATGAAGCGATCTGTGTACTACGTCCATCTCATAGCCGTAACGATAATGCAGATAAATGTGTGGCTTTGTTCGATTTGACAACACTCGCTCCGTTGGGTTGTGGGTAGGTCTTGGTTACGGCAGCACTAAAAGGTCACACACCGTCATTTATGGCAGCAGCTTATGTCTTGACGAGCCAAAGCAGAAAATGGGCCACTTATCCTTTGCAACACTGTTGACGTTCAATTTGTCCATTTCACATACTTTATTACGTTTCAAAAAAGGGGAACGATCCTAATACTAACGGCATATCAATACACTGTAACAAGCACACAATGGGAAATGGCATTCATTGTGCAGGCTCATTTGATGCACGGTCCAAGTACGTGTAGAGCCTGTGGTTATAGTTGCAGATAACACTTATAAAGATAATTGGCGCAGTGAAATAAAATCTATTCAGTCATTACTTCAAATTACATTTTACTTCAGTGAAGAACAGATCTGTTTCATGTTTTTTTTTATAGTTTTAATGTAACTTGAACTTTAATTTAATACAGTGGCTATAAACCCCCATATTATAGCATTACACTGCCCAGATATATTGTTACGGTATACAGTGAATACGGTAATTGCTGATTTTACGTGCTCTGTCGTTGTTGACATGTCGTTCTCTCTGCAGCTTTGTGCAGCGCTTTGTGACCCTCGGGTGAAAGGCGCTATATAAATGCTATTATTATTATTATGGTGACACTCCGGCACACAGCCTGGGACTGGGCAGCTACATCAAACAAATACCACCGCTTTTGCAGTTGTATTTGTGCGCCAGGGGTGGCACGGTGGTGGCGCGGTGAGTAGCGCTGCCGCCTCACAGCAAGAAGCTTCCGGGTTCGAATCTCGGCTCGGGTGCCTTTCTGTTTGGAGTTTGCATGCTCTACCCGTGTCCGCGTGGGTCTTTGCCGGGCACTCCAGTTTACTCTCACAGTCCAAAGACATGCTGCTGCATAGGTTAATTGGCCTGCTGACTAAATTGCCCCTGGTGCCCTGTGATAGACTGCCGTCCCATCCTGTGTATAGCTCACCGCGACCCTGTACAGGAGTACGCGGTTTCTGAAAATGAGATGAGATGAGATTTGTGCACCAAGTAGCTTCTGTTTCAGCACTGCCTACTACCTTTTACTAACATGGCACCAACAAGTTTACGATCCACGACTCATTTTTAGATCGAGGCACGTAGTGATCTGACCAAATGTGTTTGACGAAAACCCCCCGCCACCCTATACAGCCAAACAAATTGATCGTTTAAGTGTACACATGGCAACGCGTTGTGGATTGTCCGAGTTGAATCACGATCCTCACAACCAAATTTTGCGATTGACTCAACAATCTATTATGAATACTAATATTGGCTCCGGAAAGCTTCTTGTGATATAGGGTTTATGTTTGCCAACACACTCAGTGAAAGCTAACAATGCGTCTGCCTCGTTTAAATTGCCTCAATAGCCACGCAGTTTATGGAAGCCGTTTCCAAAATAAAAACAACTTTTAAGTCATTCATGAAATGCATTACAGACAAGCGATTAGCAAACGAGTGCAGTTGCTATGCCAACCCCTACAAAATGTGTATTGATTCGTAAATCATTTATCAGCAGCTTTTGTGAAGCAGCATGCTGCACAAGTTGGCAATTAGCAGTGAAACAGCCCCATGTCTGTAGGGAAGATCGTGCAATTATCGGAGCGGTCAAATGAACCAGTGCTGCGGTTGCTACTTTTTGAACGGTTCAACTGCTAAGTAAAGAATGCGAGTAAAGGCACTCGGCTGCCTTCAACTAGGAGTAAGAAACATGTAGTGCCGTCATTAGCATCGTCAAGGCTATTAACACGGACTGTGCACACTGTCTATAAGCTACATTTGTATTAAGCTTGAAAATCATGTCATAGCACGTGGAATAGACCACAGGTACTACCTTGGCCCACGTGAGTCTGGTCTCTACGGACCACTAGGTGGCGCTCACAGCCCACTGGTTGAGAATGGCGGGACTAACACAATTTTAAAACGTATGAAAGAGCATCTTTATTACACCTCCATATTGCTTTCCACAAGTGAACTCAGAGCCAAAAAATGGGTTAAATATTTCTGCACAATGTTTGTGAAAAATCAGCGGTGGAGTTTGAATCGGTAAGGGTTAATGAGACAACAAATAAACTGCATCAAACAAGTGAACTGACCACTATAACTTCAACTTTTACGCACAGCAAGATAAACACACTTGGATGGAAGGGATGCGAATTGAATGGATGGAGAATCGAGAGCAATGTTAATAACATTCGGCCGTGAGACTCGGAGAATAAGACCAAAAATAATTATTGCGCGTGCGAATATGGAAGCGCGGAAGATGTTTCTGCTGTGACCCTTTCAGCCACTATATATTGCCATTTTACGGAAGTACGAATGAATCGTACTGATGTAGGTTTTCACGGATCGATTCATGATCATTGCTATTTAAAGCTGTTCTTTTGAGATAGACCTGTCGAGCGCTCTCCCTCGTGACGTTTTGCCTCCCACGTTGGAAGCATCTTCAGGCGAAAACGCCTTCAAGAGCAATCATTACTAATTATTTGTTGTGAGTACAAAGGTATGAACAACAGTACAAATGCATCATACTGGATCATTAGGCATGGTCCAAGCAATACGCTAATCAGGCGGCTTGACATTATGGGGCTCATCACATCTAATGTTTATTTCAGAAATGATCGAATTTGATTCCAAAGCAATTGGGCAGCCCTCATAGCTTACGGCGTATATTTCCAACATACAAAACAATATTCTCCTCTCACTAATAATAATTGCAAACATTTTCACTTGAAAAGTAAGGATTTATAGTGATCAGCGTTAATAGTCATAGAAGGTGCACAGCAGACTAAGCGCTGTATTTTGTAAGTTTTGTTTGTGTCTGCTCTGTTTACAAGACAAATATATGAAGTGGTGTTTCTGGATTGCCGCACTCCTGCTAATGACTTTGCTGTGTTTTCTCAAACAGTAAAATATTGTATTAACTAGGTCCACAAACAAAACATAATTTCAGCTAATAACATTGCCAAACACTCTTTACAGAATAAACTCTTTTGGTGGTTAACAGAAAATATCGCCCATAATTAAGAACCAGCAATGTGCATATATTTGGGCACACTAATTAACAAAACGCAGTTAACGGTAACCGTCCATTAATTGTCCGTGCGTTGCTCGGAGCTGCTGCTGGTAGGTTGTCTGCCCTTTCGAAAGACGAAACCCACGCATTGCCACGCGAAACCATCCAAGACGGCATCAGGCACTGTTAGCAGCAACGGTCCTGGATAACTTTCACTCCAACCAGGCCACAATACGTGCAGCGATGACGGCGGTTTCTAAGACGTGTCTATACTCGAGCAAACGAAATTATGCCAGCTCAAAACTAATTATGCATGACAGAAATAGACACTGTCGTAGTGCTACAGCACCACTCACCGCAGCAGCATAACCAAAATGAGCAGCAAAATTATAATTTCGTAACGCAACACAGTACCGCTGTATTGCTCTATGAACAGAAATAATCAAAATTGAACATTTTCCGCAACCGAACTGTGTTAAAATGCAAAAGTCTTGGAATGATGACGAGTATTAAGTGTTGCCTTCGCACAAGAGTTACATAAGAGTCCACTGTTAAATCCATCCATCCATTTTCAGAAACTGCTTAATCCTGTACAGGGTTGCGGTGAGCCGGAGCCTATCCCGGCAGACATAGGGCGCAAGGCAGGGCTATACCCAGGATCGGACGCTAGTCCATCGCAGGGCACCTGGGGCAATTTACTCAGTCGGCCAATTAACCTGGCAGCATGTCGTTGGACGGTGGGAGGAAACCGGAGTGCCCGGCGAAAACCCACGCGGACACGGGGAGAACATGCAAACTCCACGCAGAAAGTCCCCCGAGCCGAGATTCGAACCCGGGTCCTTCTTGCTGTGAGGCGGCAGCGCTACCCACTACGCCACCGTGGCGCCCTTTCACTGTTGAAGCTCACTGATAACTTATAATTCTGTCACAAAATACATTTACAAAGGTACTGGCCTATGCTCCCTTTGATGTTAACTTTACAAAGAGGACAGCAAAATAAGGAGGTGAAAGAAAGTTGGAACGTTTTAAATTACATTTCACACCTGGCAGAACATGTGACTGGTGATACTTTATGGAAAAATCTTCTGTGTGCCCTTCATAATCATATAACCTTGGGCATGATGGCTCAGCAATGGTTCCCAATGAAGGCTATATTTTTTGTTATTTAAGCGACATTTCTATATTAGCCTTAGTGGCATGTGGTGTATACGGTGGGCACCATCGTATTACACAATCAAAATAACAAAAACAAAACTGTGCTACTCTTACACAATCGTGCAGCATCTGGAAATGCTTTATGAAATACGGATGACATACATGTGCTCCCGTTTTTATTACTCACAGCAGTGATTGATGTGCAGGTTTGGTGATGGACACGTTTATCGCAGTGACTTGGGTTTGTGGATCATTGAGATGGAGAGCCTACACCATACTCCAACTTACAGGGAATTAAGGTTCCCGGTGCAAGCAGTGCTGCAAGTAGGTCAAGGGCTGTGTTGCAGTTAGCGCGTTATCCCATCATCACAGGAATGGGTATTCTCCAGTAGCCTCAAGTTCCATCCCACACGTAAATGGAAAAACAATCACAAAGGACATCGGCCAAACATCCTAAGGCATGAAAAAAACCTCAAAAAGATTCCCGATTGAGGCTTCCCTAGCTGAACAAAGCGACAACTCCTTCGAAGATCATTGCCATCGTTTAACAGCATCTGTTTAGTTTCTAATAAACTTGCACGTAGGTTTTGTAACAGCTAATAAGAGAGCAGATGGTATGGTTACAAACCTGCCATGTGTTTCATGCACATTAGAACCAAAACTTAAACTGTTAGAATAATGAATGGTAAATTAACAACTTGGCTCTTAACTGTAATTGACTAATGCACAGCCAGCTTTAGGGTGCTGTGGGCAGGCTGCTTAACTTGCCTTCGAAAAGGTTTGAGCTTCAATTCCGGTAGCAGGTGGACTCAGCCCATCATATATCATGGTCAGTAAACTTGTATCACTTTGTGGGCAGCCAGCAGTGGTCACCACACGGATAGACCGACTCTGCCATATAATTATTAGCCTTGCCACCGTTTGCTCAGCTGCTGAAAATGTAGATTGAGCATTCTGCTGATTTGAACAGGTGTAAACCGATTTATAAACCGTTTGAAACAGATCTTCACTTAAAGTATTAAACTAGATTTAAATACTGCGAAAATATTTGCACGTAAAATACTCTTAAAAAACTATCCAAGTTTACATGCTGCTCATACTGTTTAACAAAAAGTTATCAGTGAAATACTATACCAAACAATATAAATGGTAAATTCGTTATAAACCTATCAACCACAATCAAGCCGAGCCGCTGATGGGGTGGACTTTTTAGTGCAGTGGTTGTGACACTGCACTCTGAGCCCAGAAACCTGAGTTTGAGTCCTCGTCATGGCCAATATCATCGGTGAGAGGTGTTTGAACCGGTCCTGGGCGTACCTTCACCAACCCGCACGAGGAGGCCTTATTCAAGCAGTGAATTGCCAAAAGACCTGTAAATTATTATTTAAGATTAAATGTTGCTATTTTGCAAAGTCGCTACCAACGTAGGCGTGATTTTTTTTTTATTAGTAACCACATGCAGCATAATTCTAATCAGCAAATGTGCCGCATGTACAATAATTCACGATATAATATTTTAACTATATATTTTTAAGTCTTATACATTCATTCATACCTATTTATCCGTGTTGAATTATTGATTTCAGTAAATGAACAATACTTCTTAATCGCAGCTGATCAGCTTGGTTCAATTATTTATAGGAAATGACTTCTGTAATTGGAAAAGGTTTTTTTTATTTGCCATTTCCATAACTCAATGTTGTTTTTCCATTCACAACCCGTCACGGAACCACGTCACATTACTGACAGCATTACCTGGTAGGTGTTATTATTAAGAGGGCCCATTTTAATCTTACACTGTACACCAGGTAATAATGAATGAGGCACGTGTAAACGTATTCCCTTGTTTGATACAAGTTGTCAGGCATTTATATCCAATCATGTCACCCACCGCATTAATTAAGCCAAACCTCGATTGTGATATCACTCCTAGCAATACAATAACTGCATTTAAGTAGTAATATTTGTTGAATGTTTTAAAATTAGTTATATGCATTTCACTATACAGTGTGTTTATCATTGGCACTGAATTAATTATTGATACATAGTCTAATAAATGTTTTAGTATGTTATGGTGTCACATGAGTCTGTAATACGGGTAATGCACTGAGATTATCACACATTATACCAACAATATTTCACTCGGTAGAACACACCCTAAGTTGATGATTTCATGATTAGATGCCAGTAAATCTTGGTATGAATGAGTTTGACAAATTGAACGGCACATTATAATCAATACATTTGTACATTCTTACTCGGATACATTCATCATGCAATAAAAATATTTTGCTGCTAGAATAACATTAACCAATATGTTTAAATAAATTTCTGTAAAATTTACTGAAACTGAAATGCTTTTAGTTACAAATACCTGACTTTGCACTTGGATGAGATAGTCGATGAGTTGATTGACAATTGTAATGGACTATTTGTTATGGTGCAATATTCGAGGCCCTTTAAAAACGTCGACCGTTCGCACATGCAGTCTCCCGAAGGCAGGAAACCCCCATCACCTCCCGTTCAGTGGCACAAGTGGGAGAAGTTGACATTTTTTTAAAAACGATTTTTGTTATCCGATTAATTGTTTAATTAAACCAATAATTGGTACAAGCATTGGAGATCTAGTCAGACAGCCCGTTCCTAGGGGGTCAAGGTAGAAGCGTTCACGTCGCGATCCCTGTCAGGTAGTACTTGGTATTGCCTGCGAATTCTACCAAACACTTCGAAGCCGAGCTGAAAGACAACGATGTCCAGAAGCTAGCCATAGTGCTTCGAAGAATCGCAAAGAAGAAGCCCGTTCCTAGATTGCAGTATTTTATAAATTCGATTTTTTTTTTAAATAAAGATACAAATAATTACATGCCAACGTAAATGTTACATAATTGATTGGTGCTCTAACTTTTGTACCAATAATACAATCCATTAATATACTCTTAGTCCAGTAATACACATTCTGATTTTCGAAAATGTACCAGGCGAAACAATGTTTTTGCTGACAATACAAAACTGTAATTTTCGTGTTCTTTGCCAGCAGATTTCAACAATAACCACTGCCATTTGCTAAGTGGCACTGATGTCATCACAGCATTTGTGCCAGACTATATGGACTTTAAGTGTCAAAAGCTCACTGCTGGCAGGTGGTCACGGGACAGACCTAGGTGCCATGGATTGACCGACTGAGATAACTGGGAGATGCACCACCTGTGCTCCCAATGTGCCAACTGGCTACGTTTTAGCCGGCCGGCGCTCCGCTTGTTGTTGTGAGCATCGCTCTTCTGCCCTCTATTGTTGTTGGAGGGCGCCGGTATATATGTTCACATACCAGACACAGCCGCTTCAATTTTACTGGGCAAACAGCACATTTACTTTTGCAGTGAAGAAGAAGCCCACTAGCGCTCCGCTCGACATCCTCGATTAGAATGTCGAGTGGAGATTTACAAGCTCCCTAGAATACGGGGGTTGACTCTGCACACTAGAGGTGCAATTGATGCATGGGGCAGATTTCACCACGGTGCACGGTTCCACCAGCAGGTAACTTTACACCGTGTCAAACTTCTGCAATTCCTGAGCCGTTTGGCGTGCTGTCCCTCAACAGAGCACAGGCTGAGACCACACATCCAAGAACATTCTGGACTGGTTCTGACTGTCTCATCAGGAGGGTCAGGCTTACTTGCATCAATACTTATTCCCCAGCATGGTTTTAAGCCGGCCTGATGTCTGATGAGCTACCGCTGTTGAAATTACACACTTCCAGTCGGTCGTGCGATGGATGGTTTGTGCGCGACATTCGTATATAATTTACGCGCGGAGGCAGATTGCATAAAGGAGACGCGTTCACTGCTTATTCATTTTGTCACTTAAAATAGCCTCGTTCCCGGGCACCGCGATGGTGACCTTTCCCCGCGGTGCACACGCTCACCGTGCTCCGCCCGAGGCCCCAGGTCACGGTGCTGCTGGGCAACCCGCGGTCGCCGCTTAGTTACACGAGCATCAACCAGGAGACAAGCACGAGGCCACGCGGAAGAGCGCCGGAGTCAAAACGGATGAGCACTGGAACACGGGGAGCGCAGCGCATCTGGCTCTGCAACAAGGGGCACCCGTAATGTGGACCTGCACAATAAGACAACGAGACATTTCACGCGATTCGAGCCTCGAGCATTCACGTTCACGCAGACGTGTTACAGCCGCCACCATTAACAGATTACCTTTAACGGAAACCTCATTCCGGTCGCATCGTAGCATTTTATTGTACCGCAATAACACTAACCCGCACCTAGGCGGTTAGTGCTCTTGCAGTCTAAGCGAGCAACAGAATGCTCTGGAGGTCAGTTTATAAAAAGCTGCCGAGATAGAATACTATGGAGATCGCCCAGACAGACATCAGCCAACAGATCTCGCTTGAATAGATTTTTATGAAAAAATGAAAGCCTGTCCTTGAGACACGTGATGAGCCCGGTTCGCGGGCCTATACCACTTGCGGTGGGTCAAAATACCACGTGTGGTGGCGTTAATACGACAGCCGTATAATCACCGCACATGGCGTAACTCACCACGTAGCGTAAACTCACCGCACGTGTAATAACCTCACCCACACGTGTCGTAACTGCACCCCGCAGTAGTGTGAAGCCACCCCATGGTGTATTCACCACGCTGAGCATGGCAATGACAATGCCTTTGAAACCAGCTCCACTCGGCCGCGTGCAAGCCGCGTTGCTACGTGATCCTGGCTTCGCGCCGTGTGCCGGTCACAGGCGAGCGCCGCTTCAGCACCGCTCACTGGCGGAGCAGCGTGGTCAGCGAGCGAACGCGACACCTTCGTGTTAACGAACCCACACGCAAAGGCGGTCTCGGTTATTCTGGGGCCCCAAGCACAATTCAATTATGCCCCCCCCCCCCCCCCGCCACACACACACACACAACTGATTAAAAAGTACTGAATCCCACCAATGAATGTCGCAATAATAGACGTCGGTTTTAATCAATAAAAGGTGTCCATTCGGTGTTTTAAGAGCGTAACACTTCTCGCATTGCCAGAAAAGGTAAAACATTGCGTATTTTACATTATTTGTACACTGGCAAAAAAAATAGGTGTTGTTGTTGGCGTGCCATTCTCTCCGCAGCCCTGTGCAGCGCTTTGTGACCCTCGGGTGAAAGGCGTTCTATTATTATTAGATTTAATAGGTTTCTTTATATAGATCACCAATCGGTAAACAAGCATTCTTATATTCATGACAGATTAGTCAGTTTTCATTTCAGCTGGAAGGAACCGCTGAGCTATCTCGATCTTTATACAGTTGTCCAGTGGTAAGCGGTAAGCAAGTTACAACATCTCAGGGCACCGGGGACAATTTCGTCAGGAAAAATAAACGCGGGCAGCATGTCTTTGGACTGTGGGAGGAAACCGGAGTCCCCGGCGAAACCCCCGCGCGGACACGGGGAGAAAACGCGAACTCTGCACAGAAATGTATCCGAGCCGGGTATCGAACCCAGGGGCTTCTGTGAGGCAGCGGCGCTACACACTGTGCCACCGTGGCTCCCACGTAGAAGTACACCAGATTTACAGCGCCAGCAGCAAGCGGTGTGTGGTGGTGGTGGTGGCTACCCCGCGTGACGAGCGCCGCTGCTGAAGCGCAGTGTGCGTGCCGCTTCTATCACCCATCATCATCATCGACTGCTGTTGTCGTGAAGTGGCGACCAAATACAGAACGCAAATGATCCGCGCGCAGACGTATTGCCCAACGTGCCGTGGATAGCCGCAGAGCAACACCGATTCCTCCGACACACAGCGGCTCGTGTGGGTTATGTTACATCGCGTTCGCGTGGGAGATGGCTAAACGATTCGGGGAAGGACTTCAGGCTGTCATACTGCAGTGGGTTGATCATGACTCCCCCCAGAGCGCTCGGGACATGCGAGCTGCGCGTGTGCATGACAGCGCACCCAAGGCGGGTGGTAAGACGCTGCTGCGTTTGAAGGTGACGTTTCGGGCAGTGACCCTTAAGTCTTCAGCAGTGATGAGCTGCTGATGACTCGTTAGCGGATACACGCCTCGCCCTGCAAAGGATATCATCACAGCGCAGGCAGTGCTCGCGAACGTATGCCGATGAAGAGGTGTACACGGGAGGGATAGTTGCTGACGATTTTACGTTGAGTTTATTGAACGCAAGTACCGTTTAAATCAACGCTGGTCACGTTATACATTGCCGTGTGGCCGATGCGTTGTATAAAAAAAAAGTCCGTTCATTGTTTTAGTTGGCGATAACCGTAGGTATACGGTTATCTATATTACATATCGTTACCTCCAAACAATGTTTCATAAGGCTTCGCTTGGCTTGCGTAAGCCTCTCACTTGTTGACAGGCATAAGCCACTCAAAGAGTCCTCGGGCGCTCAAACCTGCGGTTTCATCTGGAATATGTTTTGGTTTACGTAATTGCAAGTTGACGATTATACAACCGATGCCAGTGGGCGCCGCCTAGTGGCAACACGGCGATTGGACTGCCACGCGCATTGTGTAACAGCGTCTTCGATAGACGAAGACCGGGCAACTTTCTATGCGGGTGTCCGAGCTCTGTCGGGCGTTTCTCAACACACACAAACACACCGGGAGTCGTCTCGGCAAATGCTGCCGATTATGGCAAGAAAATGTAGGTTCACTCATTCTAATAAAATCAGGCATTCAACGTAGATATTAACGCCTTTCAGAACAAGGGCACTATACAGGGAGTAGTACATTTTGGTCCCCAGTGTCGAGTGAAGAAGTATTCTAATGAGTAATGACACAAGAGCACCGAGAAGAGACCTCTTTAACGCAAACACACGGGCCAGGGACTCATTTACACTGAAAGGTGTTGGGCATACATCACAATTTGGAATGATAATGTAACAACAGATGTGCCGAGAATTAACTTGGGATGTCATCTGGAGGCATTGTTTTTTTATACATATGTTAACATAGGTTGTTTGGGGCATATATTTGTATCTGCTCAAATATAACCTCTAATGCTATAATGCACAATTGTATACGACACGCTGAGCATAATACCTGTGCTTGTCGTATGTCGACACCGGACGATACAATTCCCAGTCATTACCAGCAGCACGGGAAATACACGCCGAGTTTAATAGTGCGTTAAACACAATGTGCAGTCGTGCAGTTAATACTGCTGACTGCGCGTTTGTGCTGGCATCCGACGCCAGCGCAGGCGCTCGTTGGACATTAGCAACAACACATCCGCACGCAGCGCACAACTTACCGGAGGAGCGTCCGTGTGCCGGGCACAAGCGAGAAGGGAGCAGCCGCGCCACCACGGGGGACCGGAGAGCTGCGCCGAGGAGGGTTCGCTCCGGGGTGCCCGACGTTCGTTCGTGCGTGCGTGGGGCAAGCGAGCAACTGTGACGATCCAGTCACAATGAGTGCCGTCTGCACTCCTCCTTCCCCTGTAGCAGCCCTAGAGATCCTCCTCTACACTGTACGGTTCTTCTCTGCCGTGTGGGTGTTCACTGAGGGGGATGGGGGGGGAGGTGATAACGCGTGTGGGGTGGGGAGCGATGTCGGAGCGCGCTGCCGCCCGTACAAGCTGCCGGTCTCTTCCCTCTCTGCTAATGAAACCGCCGCGGCTACTGCCGCCGCCGCTGCTGCTGAATGAGCCGATGCGCTCCGCACAGCTGCCCCCGCCTGGCCGTGCCGTCTGGGCGAGGGGAGGGAGGGATGAGGATTGAGAGCAGGAGGAGGAGGAGGAGGCGGCGGCTCTCGACGAGGAGCCGCGCGTTTGGCCGAGTGCGCTCCGCGGGCTGCCGCTCCCCCTCTCACTCGCGAGCGAGCGAGCGCGGCCCAATCGCGGGCGGCGCCGCCGTCAGTTCAAACGCCGCGCGACCACCCCCTACAGCAGGGGCGCTGGCCGCAAGCCGTATCTCTCCACAGCCTTGTGCAGCGCTTTGGGACCCTCGGGTTAAATGCGCTCTATGAATGGTATTGTTATTATTATTAAATAACAACAAGCTTGGGGCCTCACGAGTGGCTCAAGCGGCCCTACATTCGGAGGTACACGTAGACGTAGACCAAACGTCAGCTCATTCGGAGCCTAATGTTAAAATGTGAACACATGAGCCAGTAACACTGTCGCCTTGAAACAGAATATAACGACGGTAGTGATTTATTCATTCATTTGTCCTGCACTTGTCCTGGCACCGGGCGAGCCCCGGTGCGCGGCGCCGGACCCTCCTCGGGCTCAGATTCCTCTCCTCTCCTCTCTCTCCTCCTTCTGCGCAATCAACTCGGGGTGTTTAAAAGTCACATCCTCAAACGCACTCATGGTGGACTCGTACAAGGCTCTTCTCTGCAGTCAGGTTTATTCACCCGGGACGCACACCACCACGAAGCCAAGGCAATCCCGCACCGCTGTCCACATGTCTCAGCACCACGCAGCTTGACAAGACACCAACCCAATGCCTGTCCGTAGTCCTCCTTATATAGCCCCCCCAGTCCTTGGCTAAACC
>JAZEWU010000012.1:6041995-6077122 GCA_036362915.1 Geotria australis
CTGACCAAAGCATCTTTTGATCGTCCCGTTCTAGTTCTCAGGCGGTTGAGTGTCTTCCACTGAGTCGCTATATAAGACAGAGTCTCACGTGCAGAATGGAGATGACCACATCAGACAAAGCCAACAGGTAAATCACGCTCAACGAGTCCATACAATCCTCACTCCAAGCCTGTGTGTATTGTTCACACGAGCCACGTGGTAAAGTTGTCCAACTGCGTATACATGTGTTTGTGCCGATTCAGTGCGAAAGACGGGGGGGAGACGTCAAGCAAACACGTTCAGACGGCAGTAAGGTCCTGCTAGACGCATGTTTCACAGGAAGACAGCATACTCTATTTGGGGCACATATCCTGGGAAATAGGTATTTCCATGACAGCCTAACACGTGCGTGTATGGCAGCTTGATGCAGCTATCAGGTTAAATTATGTAGAGGTTATAAAAACGATTTCAGAGATCGCCTACGCGACTCAACTCTGCTACAACTCGCCCAACAATTGAGTGCTTAGTGGTGTCAAGCCTAACAGGATACGGCGCGAAGTTTAAAAAGCCGCACTTAGAGCTTTTTAAACCTCTTTTTCCACTGCATGTATTATTAAACCTCACGTTACATTGAATTACTGCGATATCTGACAGCGTTTCAAGCTGTTCGCGTCGCAGGGCTATTTGAAAACGCAACATAACTTATTCCGTGTGTTTAAAACCAGAGTATTATACTTGATGTAGTACTATGAAGCCTGCATTTTTAATAAAACAAATTAAACGTACGTTAGCAATGATAAGATAAATGCCTCGTGCACCACATGCAGCTAACATTGCTCTGAATTGATGTGGGTGTTCACGACATAATTTATAAGAAATACTCCTAAGAGCTGCTCTTTTGGGATAGCCAAGTCGAGGGTTCTTCCTCTCTCCTTCGTGACGTTTCATCTCCCACGTTAGAAGTATCGTCAGGAGACGGGAGGAACGCTCGACGAGATTATCCTGAAAGACAGCTCTTAAGAATATCTTTCAACTGTCAAATAGATTATACCCGTGCGTACTGTATCAACACATAGTTGTCTATTGCTGCCGCTGTATACCTGTTAATCATAACACAGCAACAGATTAGGGATCACGATCACCACCAGGTCGTGTCGATCCGAGTAAAGTTCGAGAACCCTGTCATCTGTCGAGAGTAGGAAGGAGAGAGCCACTGGACGAGTTGACTTGGCTTGCCACTTGGCAGCAAGCCAGCAGTGGATGACATGCAGACGGATTATCTGCCCGTTGTTGTGGGAGGGGGTGACTCGGCTGCCGATACTCACGGGAGTACATTTCACTTAAAGAGGAACTGCAACTCTCTTTCGAGCTTCTGGGCATACGTGTTTTATGAGTACACATTCCAGGATAATTTAAGCCTGAGATCTATGTCTAAACAAAGGTTTAAGTCCCACATGCCATGAAAACACCCAACGTTTACATGAACCATTTTTCCAATTCACTGGTTAGATGAGAGCCATCCCCATACGGTGCCAGGTCGTAGGGGTTGTTTGACCATACTTCACCGCGCTGGAACAACGATGGACTTTGTCGTACTGTGATCTGCTGATAGCGAAGCCTCCCAGTAGCCTACAGTACCTGTTTTGTACAGCGTGTCACCTAATCAAGCACTTTCCAGGCACTATTCAGGCTCGGGCCTGATAGATTCCGAGGTGTGACGCTATCCCGCGCACACCTGCAACAGGTTAACGAGTCGTCTCACGCACCTCCACTGATGGTAGTTGCTTGCTCACCCCAGGCACCATCTGCACACGCGCCTCCTTGGGCTCACCCTCATTAATTAACACATTGCCTTGCAGCTCGATCACATAATTAAGATAAACTGTGACTTCGACTGTGAAAGGTTCATTTATTTTATAGAAAATGTATTGCGTGTGCCTCTTACCAAAAACACACGAAATGCGCCCGGATATAGATTTTCATTAATTCTTTCATTGTCAGAAACCGGTTAATCTTGCACAGAGTTGCGGTGAGCCGGAGCCTATCCCGGCAGACACAGGGCGCAAGGCAGGGTTATACCCAGAATAGGACGCCAGTCCGTCACAGGGCACCGGGGGCAATTTAGTCAGCAGGCTAATTAACCTATGTAGCAGCATGTCTTTGGACAGCGGGAGGAAACAGGAGTCCGGCAATCGATTTGTTTAAGCAAATCATCTGTTGTTGCGTCCGCAGTGGCGCACAGGCACAATTAACAACAAAAACGCAGCACGATCGTTATTAACGAATGTGCTTCCTAGTTTAAGAAAATTAGTAAAATAAGAAAATTATGGGCTGGTTCAGTCGCATTGTTTGTAAATGTAGGCCTTTGCATTCTGTCAATTTCAAGTACATTTTTTGTTATCACATACACATATAAATGGCAATGAGATTCTTTGTTCCCGTTATCTCTCTCTCTCTGAACTCTGTGCAAAACAATTCTGTGCAAACATACAAGCTTAATTTTACAATGAAAAACACTCAAGAATACTATGATATCGTATGTACTTTTTCCTGAGGTAGTCTCATATCATATGTTGCGACACCCGCACTTTCACAGAAACATGATTCCATCTCCCCCCCACTTTTTCCTGCAACACCCGCGGCTGCGACGCGCCTGCGTCTCACAGCTTCTAGGATTGTGTCCCGGGAGACGTGAGGAACGCGCCAGGTGCGATGATGACAAACGCGCGCCACGGTGGCGCCTCCGCGCGGCGCTACCGCCACCTGCTGCAAGAAGGAGTCGGTCTTCTTCTTTGCGATTCTTCGAAGCACGATATGGTCAGCTTCTGGACATCGTTGTCTTTCAGCTCGGCTTTGTTTGGTAGAATTCGCAGGCAACACCGATGGATGAGATTCCAACCTCTGACCACTTGAGGTGCTTAGATACGGTGGCAGGCAACTAGTAACAGGGGATTGGCTGAGAAAAAGAAGGGAAAACGAGCGTTTCGCCGGGTACTCCGGTTTACTCCCACCGTCCAAAGACATGCTGTCAGGTTAATTGGCCTACTGAGTAAATTTCCCCAGGCGCCCTGCGATGGACTGGCGTCCCATCCTCGGTGTTCCCCTGCCTTGCGCCCTGTGTCTGCCGGGATAGGCTCCGGCTCACCGCGACCCTATACAGGATTACGCGGTTTCTGAAAATGGATGGATAGGTATTTTTATATAGCATAGTACACAAGTACGCTGCTTTACATTGTAGTACTTTGCATAGATAGGTAAATGTGTCTATAATTACAGTGCCGATACAATACATATATGGGTATATATTTCATAGTTCAGATAGGTACATAGGTTTATACGCATACTAAATAATAGGGAAACGTAGATCTAACTCGAAGGCTTTCGTGACCAATGTTATCCATAGTCTAGCTCTTTTTATGAGTTAGATCACGTAAAGATATTTACGTGTCGCAAACCTGCCTCCACCCGACACAGCCAATTAGTAAAGGGTTGTCACGTGAACAAAAACGTGCCAATTCGTTACTACTTCAGCACACCGGTACGTTGAAGAGCGAGCTTACATAACTTCCAACGAAGGTTCGACGTTTCGCTGATAGTTCCAATCAGCGAAACGTCGTACCTTCATTGCAACACCCGCGGCTGCGACGCGCCTGCTTATAGCGCAAGGCGAGCTGCTGTTTCACACTGTATGCAGGATTTCCACACTAGAGGGCGATGTAGGTGTGTAATCCCAATTGAGTAATTTGCAGGTACTATTTAAACTGTGGACATATTTCACAGGGCGCTCAATAGCCTACGCTCTCTTCCATTGAACGTGAACTGCACATGGCTTGCCATGCGCGCGATTGAAAAGCAGGTGGCGCAGTCTCCCCAGACTCGATAGCTGTGTCAACATCGCTCCTCCGTTCCTCCAAACTCAATACGCGCCCTATCTCTCTCTGGCCCTCTCTCCAAAGCCCGGTCTATGGCCCTGTGTATCTCCAGAGCCCTCTCGCACCATTCTCCGTAGCACTGTCCCTCCTGACTTCGTTTTGCAACTGTTTTGAATCTCTTAAATAATTTCTGCTGAAAACCATTAGTTTTAGTTGGGGTGGATGGAGCAATAGATGGGATCTTTACGTATAGATATGGGCGTCCGTGTTATGATTATCCATAATGCTCAGCGATAGTACATACGCCTCATTATCAGTAGCCGCCTAATCTTGTGTGGGGACATGAGGGTCCGGAGCCTATCCCGGCAGACACACGGCGCAAGACAGGGCTGTACCGATGATGGGACACCAGTCCATTACAAGGCACTGGGGACAAGTAGTCAGGTCGATTAACCTAGGCAGCAGCATGCCTTTCGACTTGATACAGTCAAGCACCTGCAACCAGACGGCTGTGTTGCCTGTGCGCTCCCCTTCGTCCAATGTTTTATAATGGTCTTACCAGTTTAATGATTTACATTGTTTCGTCTGTTTTTATTTTGAGTTGTTAACCGATAAAATGATAACCGTTTTTTTATAACTGTTTATTGGTTCCAAAAGGGATGTCTGGTCCACTCTCCTTGGACTGCTGTCACCGCGACCCTCACCAGGACAAGCGGTTTAGAAAATGGATGGATGGTTCCAAAAGTCATAAACTGGTATACGTTTCCAGTGACATTTTGTTCATGAAAAGCACTAGCACATGCGAACGTACAAACGACACGACAGACCCCGTTTATTAATAAAACGGTGCAGCCCTGCAATTGTTCGCTCACGCCACTGCTGACAGAAGGGCATCGACTAAAGCAAGGGTTCTGAACCGTTTGCACCTAAAGGACAATTTGATTCACCAGGGTATGGTCTTCAGGCACCACTAGGTAGCGCTCGCGTCCTACTGATGAGTCGCAACCCACCGGTTGAGTATGGTGGGACTAGAGGAGGATCTAGAGTAGTGGTTCCCAACATTTTCAGTAACACAGCACACTTCAATGACACAAACAATTCCACAGCACACGCATTTTTTGATCCTACTCGATTGCTCATAAATGTCACAATTACTTACATTTACTATGGTTGTGGTCTTACGAGAGGTTTGCAACATAGTGCACACAACAAGCTAAACAAGGATCAAATGCATTGATGTTTCAAATCCACCACAGCATTCTGTGCACAGTCTTCAACAGCGAACATAAACGCATTTACAAAATCTTCTCATCTCAACTATTTGTAACTATTCATAGACTAAATCTCTTCCACTTGCAGCATTCGGTTCAGGCATCTGAATTAAGTCTCTTCACGTAATGCATTCAATAAGTAACAATTTCAAAACCATACTTTTTTCAAACTCTACTCGATTATTAATTTTGACGAGTTGTATGAGTTGTAATTTTAGTTGGATTGACTATTGTTTAATATCAAACAATGTTTGTTAAACATTAAATGTTATGACCTTTGTAAAAAAAAATCACGGAACAGTTCTCATGGCACAACCAGTGTGCCGCGGCATGCCGGTTAAAAACCACTGCTTTAGAGAGCGTTTGGTCTCCTCTTCAATGCTTGACGGGTGGTCAAATCCTGTTATTTAATTGCACGCACTGACGGTGCAGTGCTCGCCGAATTGGCTGCTGGTCCCTTAATTTAGCTCTGCTGGGATAGCCGTATAGAGCGTTCCTTCACAATGTTTCACCTTCCACGTTGGAGGCATCATCCAGCTTCAAATAACATATACACAACCCTCGACTATATGTGATATATTCGTGTGCAGTTTACATGCAGCCACCATGTAGAAGAGGCAATGGCTTGATGAGATCGTGAAGGACAGTATTCCATTGGGCTGGTGGATATGCTGATCTGTCCTTAATAATCACATGTACATGACATATACCCTCCTCTATTTAGTTAAATAGTCACGTTAAAGCTGTTTCATACTGTTGTAACTTAATTTGTAATGTTAGTATCAGTATAAATATAATCTACCCCAGCTGATTTTAGGCTAAAGTGAACGTATTGTTAAAGGTTGATTTGGTTGTGAAATATTTATTTATCACAATGTAAACATGTTCACTCTTACCAAGTGTGTGAAAAAGCAATCATGTAGAATTTGAACTGTATTTCATAAAACTGAAAAAAAAACCTGCATATCAAATCACATCGTGAATAAGAGGAGCTCCACTATATATCTATTTTATGGACTAGCTCTATTTGAATTCAGAATAACAATATATATTCTCCATTATAAACACGGTGATGTTTTCACAACAAAGACTGTCATTCCACGTCATATGACAATATGTAATCATACATCCTAGATTTTGAGTTCAACATCGTCATCACAATGACTTTTGATTTTGCACCTCCTGTAGTGATTTCTCCGTGCCACATTTCACCTTGTTCACGAGAGCCCTGTACAAGGCCTACTCTAGAGCTACCAGCTCCTGAAGTCTCGACCACTACCTCGACGGCAGTAGGGACACTCACAGCAAAACACACCGTGCGTTGTGGTGGCAGCACGCCAGCCAGGGGCTCAATGAGCACACATCCCAGCTCACTCCATTTGTCGTATGTTTCAGGAAATGGTGGCCAAGAAACTTCCCGAATATGTGCAGAGCACACAATCGCGTAATCACAGAGAAAACTAAAGGTTTGGGCTTCGGGTGATGATTTTTCAAAAATCTTCAATCTGTAGTTGCCAGGCTCAGGTAGGCGAACGACTAGCGAGACCTCACTCGAAGTGTTTTTGATCATAACATGATTCTCGCATTCTTTTCCGGATTTATGGATTAATTTGCCTAATACTCCTATGAACTGATTGGCAGGCTTTTGAAAGGTAACATCACATCTGCCATCAGTTGTGTAAATAATCGGAGCAGACTGACTGGGGGAATGCAGACCCAATGCTTCAGTCTTTAACCCAGGCCCACAATTATGGCTCAGTTCCAGCATCTCTACAGGATTAACGCCAGGTTTTGCACAGTGAATCGTAAAGCAACACACCCAATCCAATTCGGATTCAGCATTTTTGTTAGCCTCTTTAGCAAAGATGCTCAAGTTGTAATCACCTGCCTGAGGTGGGAAGATTTGCAGCTTCATGCTATCTCTCTGAATACTCATAAGACCGTGGGAATTACTGAGTTTAGTGTTTGCAGGTTTTGTTTCTACTTTAGTCAGCGTGTAGGAGTATTCCAGGGGACACTTGCTGTTTACAAGCATTACCTCAGCCATTCCATTCACTGCAAAGGAAAACAACAACAAAATACCAAATGATAAATATTTCATACTAAAGTTATAATACATTGTTGGGAAATTAAGCAAACATTTATCACATCTATAAAACAAAACCGTACTTGCAGCAGCCAATAAGTAGTAGGTTTAAGACTACATAGTTCAACATATAGTGTACAGTCGAGGTTTTAGTCTTTCAATGCACTTATTTTGAAGTAAAATTTCTAACTTTATGAGTAATTGTCACATGAAATGAGATGGCTGTTAATTTTTACCAATATGTAAACGTGAGTGTGATTAACAATATATCGATGACATTTTCATGTGTGGGCATTGTGATCCTAATCCACTGCTAGCAACATGTTTAACACTTCAGCCTTTAGACAGGATTTTGGAAGACGCCATTCTGTGCACTGTGGTTAAATTGTACCATTCGTTTCTGGCCACTCTAGTTGCACACCCGCAAACATTTAAAAACCAGTAGACTAAAACAATACCATTCACGGTGAATAATGGGTCAATATACAGTTGTGCATATCACTGACCTGTATTGACAATGCAATGGTCAGTCATTGGCAGCTTGAGTTCCAACTTATAAAATCTGGAGCTTTTCAGCACCCGAAACTCAAACTCTTCTCGACTGATAGGGTGCTCCATTAACTGCCAGCTTGAATTTTCAGGCCAGTGTGATTCTATAAATTCCTTTGGATCCGTAAGAAAGTAAAATTCATTGTATCTGCATACAGGACATCAGGATGCAAAATGTTTGTATATAAAGATATGATTTAAGAAAAGAAGGCGATGAAAACAGTCAAATATAATACATCTGTGGCTGGCAAGGAGAAGGCAGTACAGCACAATTGAGCGGCAGGGTGGTGCAGTGGTAACATCCGCGCCTTGGAGTTTGTGAACGCACAAGCGCTAACGAAAAATATGGGAAATAGGATGTTATAAGTGAGTTTTCCTACTATTATTGGCATCCCACACCCTCAACCTCCCTCCTCCTCTCACCCACTCCCTCTCCTCCCCCAATCTTTAAGGTATGTGTGTCTTAACTTTTATAATGCTATTACATTTCTGTCATGTTGATTAAAATTATATCCTTTCAGGTATTGACAGTGCAGCTGTACGGTTACTGTGTTAATTAAAGGTTGTTAATGTATTTAGAGGGCGGCACGGTGAGTAGCGCTGCAAGAAGTTCCCGGGTTCGTCTCCCGGCTCGGGTGCCTTTCTGTGTGGAGTTTGCATGTTCTCACCATGTCCGCGTGGGTTTTTCGCTGGGCACTCCGGTTCCCTACCACAGTCCAAAGACATGCTGCTGCATAGGTTAATTAGCCTGCTGACTAAATTGCCCCCAGTGCGCTGTGATGGACTGGCGTCCCATTATGGGTATAGACCTGCCTTGCGCCCTCTGTCTGCCGGGAAAGGCTCCGGTTCACCACAACCCTGTACAGAATTAAGCGGTTTCTGACAATGAATTAATTAATGTATTTACAACATTTTTGGATATATTTATGTTTGGATATATTTATGTTTATTTATGTTTATTTGTGGGGTGTATTAGGTATATTGGTCAACCATGTGGAAGATTTTAACATGAGAAATATGGAGGGTTGCTTATGGTGTAACACGGCACCTGCGTTCAAAGCGTTGTGTTTCATGGTTGACTGGGCCAGCTCCCCAACAGGCGTCCAATAAATGCCAGCGACCATCAATGCGCACAGCATTCCACGCATGATCGGATTTCTTAGTTTTAAATGGTACATGACGAAGGGTCTTGGCATATCCAGTCACCTCTTTACACTCCACTCCTACGTGCCTGTGTATAAACACGTACATACAAGTGTAGGCACACAGAGCACACGCAGTTATCAACCACCACTGACTCGCCCTGTCTCTGCGCGTGATCTTAATGAAGAGACCAGGCAGTTAACCACGAAATGAAACCAATTAAATAAATAATGTATGTGTGACTCGTCCCTGTCTACGTAAGCCCCGGTCCTGGCTCACCTGGCCGGCAGTACCTAATTAGCTTCCCTGCCCAGGGTCATGAGTGAAGGCCACTAGCGGAACCAACGGAAGACGAAGACTTTCCCAGCTGCAACGGGCTCTCCAGTTTCACCTGCAACAGCCAATTTATACCTAAAAGCGTTATAAAATCAAGCCACAAGCTCATCTACACCGAAACCCACTCACTGGTATCGCTACGTTGATGACACGTTCATTGCGTGTCCGCACGGAAGAGAATAGAGGAAGGTTTCCCTGAATCACTTACATTCCATCCACCCAAACTTTAGATTAACTACAGAAACCCGTCACAGCCCGTCGCTCCAAGGCAATATCGGACACTAAAAATTTCAAACAAGAACACTTGGAATAAGCACTCATCAATAAAGGATTTTAAAAAACCATGCGGATTCGATTTGCATTAAAGGGAAAACCACAACAAAATGAAGAAAATGATATGAGGCTATCTAAAACTGTACCTTCCTGCCATATTTCAAAGGCACCACTGAAAATTGTTCTCAAGAGCTGCTCTTGAGCGCAATTCTCATACATCGAGTCATAAAAACCTACTTTAATACAAAGACACCACTGCCAAAATCAGCTGATACCTCAGAAGATACAACTCAGAAACCACTATATTCAATTGAGAAACACCGAATATATATATTAATTATTTATAAATGACACTAACTAATATGAAAAGTGAGAGTGTATACTACAAATAATCCAATGATAAAATAAGAAATATATCATTTTGTTATTAAATAACTATTGTTCATCAAATAATCTGACATGACCTTGGGATATGGATAAAACTCACATTTTAAAAATACTACAAATATGTTCAGTTTATATCAAACCTGCACATCTCACTGACAAGCCCCGCATATCCGGCGCAGATAGCTGTCCGTGTGTTGAGGACGTCTTCCTTGAGGTGGTTAGATTTCGTTTTTTCAAACAAATATTTCACATCGTATTCTATGGAGACATTTATGCATGATTATAGTATTGTGGTAATTCCATTAATTGGAACTCACATAGCAAGTAAATGCAACAGTTTAAAGTTCCAGTGTTATATCTCTGTACTTTAGTCGTGTACATATTGCATGAGAATAGCGTTATATAATTTACACGTAGAACACGTGTAATAAATGCGGTGCTCATGCTCACCGATATTGTGACACACCCATATCCATATTGCTCGCAGCTTCTCCAACGCAGTCTTAGCGTCTTGTGTAATCAGCTCAACAATTTTTGATGCTGAATACGATCGGGGAAAGTCCATCTGCATGTTATAAGAAATGGTTTATCATAAAGCATTTATCATCATCATCAGAATTGCAACTTTATTGTCAATTCTTACATATGTACAGCACATATCGAGGATCGAAATGCCGTTTCTCTCAGACCGCGGTGTTGGCATATACCAGGACTGAAACACAACAACAAGGATTTAAAAATACTAGGATAAAAAACAAAAATACTAAAAAAAAATTAGTGCTGTCTATTCTGGGGCCCTTGATATTGTGCAATCTACATGACTCCACTTGGTCACATTTTTCACCAATTCAACATCAACTATCAATTATATGCCTCCTCTTTTGTCACCACGTGTTGGTTGAAGCTAAATCCTGGTTGCAGCATAATTTCCTACAACTTAATGGCAACAAAACTGAGGCGATGCTTATCAGCTCCCCGCATTTCCTGCATAGGGTTGGCACGTGAAACTTGTTAAACTTGCCACTTCATGACCACAACACCTTTGCTTTATTCCTTGTAAAAAAAACCATCAGTGTCATCCGGAAACAGACTTTGTCTTTGAAAGCGCACGTCAAAAAAATATAGATTTTTTTTATTTTCATGAGCGAACGTCGCTTGGGTAAAATTCTTTCCACCTCTAATGCCGATAAATTCGTCCATGCATTTTTCTGTAGGGTCTTACTACTGTAATGCCCTCCTGTCAGCCCTGGTGGAAAGGGAACTTAACCGATGTCAACGTGTTCAGCATGCAGCAGCCTGAGTTTATCGACTGCTGCTCCTTGTAAACATATATCCGCAGTCCTGTCCTCCTCGCACTGGCTCCCAGTAAGTCACAGAATCGATTTGAAGGTTCTACTGTTAACCTTTAAAGCAACAAGTGGGCTCGCATCAACCTTTATTCCGTATCTATCAAAAGATCACGAAAGGTTGTGAAATGGTGAGAAGTGATGCGGACCATTTCCCAACCGACACTCCTCAGATCATGGTATTCTCTGGGGGCTCAAGGTAGAAGCGTTCACGTCGCGATCCCTGTCAGGTAATACTTGGTGTTGCCTGCGAATTCTACCAAACACTTCGAGGCCGAGCTGAAAGACAACGATGTCCAGAAGCTGACCATCGTGCTTCGAAGAATCGCAAAGAAGAAGAAGGTATTCTCTGCATCCCAAGGACGCGTCTTCAGCCTATGGGAGACCGTGCATTATGCGTTGCAACTCCCCACCTGTGGAATCCTCTGTAGGTATGTACAAGACATTACCTCAACAATTATATAATTTATTTTGCTATCAGTTCTCCCTCCTCATAATCCCTATGTTCGTTACTGCTCCCACATGCAGCTTATGTAAATCTCGTGTTGCCACTTTGTAGGTTCTTTTGAAAAGCACTATAAAACGTATTACTATTTTCTGTACCACAGCACATGACACTGTTTCCACCCTCATATTTAATACCCAGACTGCTATGTGTAGATGTCTCATCTCTTCACACGGGAATTGTCACCATTGAACCACAGACTTTCAGCAGCAAACTGTGATTGTTTTACAGTTTTAAAGACTAAACAGTGCAGGTTTACCTTAAACTTAAAGCATACTTGTATAATTATCCAATCGAATTTTCAACAGATATTTTAATGCATATATCTCTAACTAAAAATATCGGTTTTTATTCTAAATAAATACATATTCCAGAGTGCACAAGTACTTACTTGGATAACGCGCCGGTCAAGATATTTAAATATGTCGAGGTTTGGAACAGGACTCTTCCATTCTTGATACTCTGTGGCTTTTTGACTAACGACAACGATAACATCTTTGTGTTTTAGACCTGCTTTAGAATAATCCTGTACACGATGGGCCTTCTCAACGCGGCTACTTTGGTTAACATAATTTACATCGCAAGCATGAACTTCTAGTTCAGTCTGTGAAAACTTTTGACGTGTCAACTTATTGGTAATGCTCACAGAAGAAATGTTCACAGACGTTTCATCAACTCTATTTTTACTTTTTCCCCCGATCTGAATGTCAACCTCATTAGCCTTTGACACGTTTTCTTCATGGTGTTGCGCTTCAAAGGCAGTGTTGACGATGCCATGATTTTTATCGCTGGAAGGGAGCTTGGAGTTTACCGATTTTTGTTCTACACAGCAGCAGCAGCAAACCCTACTCCAGCAACATCCCATGTTTGTACTTTCAACAACAAATCTGGCTTCACACTCCCTGGGCAACTGTTTTTGTATCAGTTCTTATGCAAATTTACGGATTACACAACTCCCCCTTTCATCCTCAACAATGACAACTCCCCCCCCCTCCACCGACATGTAGGGTCGGTACAATAAAAGAGCAGTGCATCGAACATTCAAGCTGATATTGCGAAAGACCTGTACGTGTGCATACCAGTCTGCATCATATCAGTGGTGTAGTCTAGCCAGAATGGCCAAGAATTATTTTCTGGTTTGTTCTTGCATACAGTATATGACATCGTTGCTATACAATACCATGGCATTATATTTGCAATCCAATCACAAGGAACCGTATAAATACACGATTGTGTATGTAACTGTATTTCTATACTGTACCTTGAGTACATTATGTGCTAAATATTACATAGATAGATGTTTATTATTAAATAATAAGCCGTGCATGCTTGAGTTTGTCTAGATTGAATCAGATGAACTCATCAGGACTATGGCAAAGGAAAGTATACTAGGGACCTCTAATAGTTCAAGGTCGACGTTTATTTTCTGTATGTGGGGGAGGCCTCAAGAGACCAGGCTATACTCTGTACTGGGGCATTATTCTGCAACTAGAGGGTGATAATTGCCATGTATAATCCCAACTGAGTAACTTTCAAGTAATTTTCTAATTTCCAACATTTGGACCCTGATGCTGGCACGCGATGGCCTACTCTTGTGGGTCACATGAGAGGGTCTTTAACATCCACCGTAAAGCAGACGGCACGCAGTAGTAACATTGTTATGGCTATTATGCCCTCAGTAGCGAATTTGTTGAATAGTTCAAGTGACGGTATCTGGGTTGGGCTGTGTGTTGAGCATTTCTTATCACGCACCTCCTAGCCAACTCCCATGACTGACAGTGTGTGGAGGCCGTCGCCCAGCAGTGGATTGACAAATTGCTGTTCAACCATTATTATAAAGGATTCAGGGGGCAAAGTCTCATTATTGCCTAACTGTAACCAAGACCTGATATTAGAACCTCCTGCCCCCACCCCTCATTGGAAGACCATCGCATTCCAGTCCTGTGTTTATTGATCAGTCATGTGAGGACCAACGATGGAGAAAAGGACTCAGAGTAGCGATAAGGAAGCAAGCTGATGACGCAAACAGAACAAACTCAGATTATCGCAGCGAGTTCCTGGCCCCTCTCAGCGCCTCTTCCATCGCCAAACACACGGGTCCCTGTATTGGTCTTTCGAATTTGAGGCATCGAATTTTGGGCACCGTCAGCTGCTGGGAACTCGCAGCAAGCACATGGACCACATTTTATTAAAATAGGTTAAGAATCCTAAGCTGCTCAGGACAGCAGTTAAACTGGGGCAGACTGGGAAACCAAGATATATTTATTTCAATGTTTAAATAAATTTGATATTAAATCTTAAAATTGTATAAGACAATTTATAACGCACGCAATATTTATTGAATGTCGAAGATATTCGATCAATGCGAGAACGATTCAGAGGCGCAAGGAAACTGCACAGAGGCGGGGGAAGGCAGCCACGCAGCTAGCCAGCGCCAAAAAATTGCCAAAATCTGCGTCCTATAGTTATCGACCAATTCATGAGTGTTTCTGAGATATGGGAGGCAACCAGATAACCCGGAGGAAACCCATGCAAAACAGGGGGAGGACACAAACTCCACGCATAAAGGCGCCTGAAGATGGGAATCTAACCGCCTCAGATGTTACCACTCTGCCACCGTGCTGCCCTGGGAGTATAACCGAATTAAAATTATTTTATGCTCCCTGTTGCTGATCTAGTCCTGTTTTTTCTCTTCTTTCGACATTGAAAGATCTATTTCTTAAACGTTGTTCTACATCTAAACTGTTGTCACTCAACCTCATTATTTCACAGGCTGTGTAATGTAGTAGGAAAGGTGTGTAGCTTTTTTTTCCGCACACAGATTCTTTTCAGCCACAATAATGCCTTGTCTCCTATGCGTATGTAGAATGGACCATACACAAGGACCGAGTTTCTATATATAGCCAAGACGACTCGCCAACCGCTGGGAAGAGCAGTGTCGAGGAACCTTGTTAATTAGACGACTGGGGATCATGCCTCCTCAAGGTGTGTGCTGCTCAGTTTTATTTTAGCATAATTATGTTCTTGAAGAGAAAGTGACATTATTAAAATTAATTCTAAAGTATTCAAATTTATATGAAGAACATTTAACTGCTGTATAAAGCCCTGCACTGAAGCCTAATAAAATGTGTTAGTTACCACAAACCAAAGTCCGTTTTCATTATTGTCTGGAGACCAAATTTTGAGACCCACCCAAACCATAAATTCGTTTCGTAACATATATTATCTATGGACTTTGTTCATGAAAGGAAAGTCAAGGTTTATTGCTCAATAGGGGTTTTAAGAATCATTGTTTGTAAGATTACAATGTGCCTAGGTGAACAATTCAATGTACAATCACCTCATTCCAGTACCATCCGACGCCCTGGAGGACCGCTGCCATCGAGTTTATCTTTTTCTTTGTCTCCTTGTTACCATTTCTATGTGTTTTCACCGTTTACTCTCGATTGTTGATTTGTCCCATTCATTACTTACAGGAATAACAAGACAGATTTAAACTAGATATTAACCATTGCAAATTAGTTAATTTAAACCGTATATTTTTTCTTATCTAAGCCAATTATTAACTTTAAAGCATCCATTATAACTAGTCTCTCCTCGACTTACGACATATGCGACTTACGGCCACCCGGATTTACGACGACCGTCCCAGTAACCCTATTATATTATTTTCGAGTCCTGACGTTTGGTGGTAAAGTCTAGCAACGACTGCTCCAGCTGCGGTACGATAACATCGACTGGCCGCGCTACCGCGAGGCAGCCATATTTGTTATTGTCGGGTCTCAGTCTGTCTTTGGGTGTCTAGCAGCTGGTTGTGTTTTGTTTACAAACTGTTATAAGGGTATTGTCGACTTACGACCAAATCGACTTACAACGGAGTCATCGGTACATAATCCCGTCGTAAGTCGAGGGGAGGCAGTACATAGTACCCTTTACGCCGGGGCATCTAAGAGCAAATATACTATCCTATACCATATATATCATATACTTTGTAACTGTTACATTTAGCTTGTAATGTAACAACTGTCATATCACAACAAACCGACAGAGCAGGGCTCCGCGCCTCCGAATCAACGGGTGCAACGCGCCCGGAGAAAATGCGCGCGTTACAAAAGTAGATTATTATTATTTCATGTCATAACTATGTACTGATAAACCCTAGAGTTCAACATCACTATCACTTGACTTTAATTTTGCACCTCCAGTAGTGATGTCTCCATGCCACATTTTACTTTATTCACAAGAGCCTTGTACAAGACCTACTCTAGCGCTTCCAACTCCAACATAATGGATCTCTCAAACTATTAACCAATATCTAACTTACAATTTCTCTTCAAGCTACTTGAGCAGGCAATATACAAGCAGCTCTACAACTAGATAATCACAAGTAAACTTCTAGACCCTTTTCAATCTCCTAGTCTTTAATAACCAAGAGTCCTTTTAGTTTTTGGCCAATGTCCACGCACATTAGGGTATAAATACAAAATAATTCAGAGTTAATAAATATTCAATTTCCAGTTATGCTAATGACCAGTATTGATACAGAAATCGTCTGCTATTTCCAGTTTGAGACCCACGCGAAAAGAATAGGGTTTCTTTAGAACCTGATATTCAAACTCTTCCAGAATGAAAGGGTGCTCCATTTGCTGCCATTCTGACTTTTTGGACTAGTTCAATTGTACATAGTCCTTTGGGTCCATAAGAAAGTAAAATTAATTGTACCTCCTTACAGTCTAAACAGAAAAAAAAACATAACGTGGTTAAACATTAAGACCTTAACTTTCAGCAACGATGTAATGAACAACTATACACCTATGGAATACATCAGCTGAAATATTATATTCAGGGCTTTAACCTAGACTTTTAAATTATTATGAAAATAAGATATGAGGCATTATAACGGATGCGTCAATGCGGGCTAGTGTTAATTTGGCATGTTAGTCTTTATTCAACCTGGAGCTATGTAGCTCTTTTTACAGCTGTCCAGCAGGGAAGGGCACATTCAAGAAAATGCTGGTGACGTTTTGAATGAAAACGACACATCTGGAACCTGTGATGGACTGGCGTCCCATCATGAGTATGGCCCTGCCTTGCGCCCTCTGTCTGCCGGGATAGGCTCCGGCTCACCGCGACCCTGTACAGGATTAAGAGGTTTCTGACAATGGATGGATACACATCAGTTGCAGACAGCAGTCTGCTACAGAAGCACCAAGTTACGTTATATCTATTGTAGATAACATTACTGAATTGAATGTATAAAGTAATGTAATTCAATGGAAAACGTGTCCTCACATGGCCCGTACTCAATAACATCATCACTCCTGTACACCTTCGATGCATGGAGCCAGCAGCAGTATAAATATTTGTTTATCGTTGGTTATTACAATGGAAAACGCGTCAAGTGGTTTAAACATACACATGTTAAAATAACATAAACAAATGCCTGCTCCACAGCACCCCAGCCAATAAATACGAGTGAATGCTATCGAGACCTGAACAGCTCTGGGGTCTTACGGGCGCGATGTGAAACTGGGTTGGCTAGATTCCAGATCAACAGGTTGCCTTCTCAGAATTTGTGCTTCTCATTCTACTCTACAACCATGCTTGCCTTTTAACTTGTGCTGATCTGTGTGCTTCACCTGCTCAACTTATGTGTAATTTACTTCAAGATAATCAGACCTGCTGGTTAGAAATAAATAAAGTTGATTTTATAGGAACGCAGTGAAGAGTTAGACCAACGTAATACCTGGTGAGTTCAGTAAAATAAATGAATAACGAAATGGTTACAGTTCCTCCAGAAGCAGAATAAACTGTAGTTCAGATTTCTTTAAAACTCATTTTAAAACAATAAGCCAGTGTATAATATAATAATGCATTACAGTTAAATATGTTTTAAAATATATCTGTGTCTGCTCATAGGTGCAGTGTGCCTCTGTCTTTGGTGAAGAATGGAGGTGATCGAGTTGCTCCAGGTTTGGATCATTCTCTCCGTTTTATCCATTACTGTGGTGCTGGGCGCCCCACTGAACGCACTCGCGCTGTGGGTGCTCAGGCGTAAGAAGAAGTCGTTAATGTCCATCTACATGCTCAATCTGGCTGCGGCGGACTTGCTCTACCTACTCTTTCTACCACTGAAAATTGACTATCACTTCAATGGAAACAGACGGATCATCTCAAAGTTTACGTGCATTTTACACGTGATGTTATTCTTTTCCAACTTTTATGCCAACCTATTGTTGCTTTGTGCCATAAACATGGACCGCTACGTGGCTATCGTGTACCTTCTCAGAGTGTCTCCCTGGCGTCAACCGCAAACAGCATTGGTCATTTACCTTTTGTGCTGGGTCCTTAGCATCAGCCACACCTTACCTGCAAACCATATTAGCAGCTTTCTCAGCAGAACATTACAACGAACAGCACCACACTATTGGTTGTCAGATGCTATGACTGACATTCTTGGCAGTCTCTGACTATAGCGATGTTTTGGTTATGGAAATCTCGTGAAAGCCCTCATTGTGATTAATGAGCAGACAACTGATAAGGCAACCAAAAAAATAATGACGGTTGCTCTTCAGAGCTGTTCTTTCGGGATAGCCGTGTCGAGCGATCTCCATCTCTCCCTCGCGACGTTTCGCGAGGGACAGATGGAGATGCGCTCCTTTAACGGAGGAGGAATAGGAAAACTACACAAACGCTCCCCTAAAGCCGTGTGGTGTCATTGGCTTATAACTGCTGAACATATTACCATAGGCAAAACTATTTTAAAGATCCTTCGTATGTGAAATTTCACAAGGGCACTTGGCGATGGAGAGTTAAATGTTTGGGTAACAGAATGTTTCATCCTTCTAGCAATAAAAAAACATCACAGGCCATCTGCTATCACAGGTAACTAGAGGTCGACTGATGCGGATTGTTTAGGTCCGATACCGATAGCGAGGGGTCCCACCTCCTTCCACCTGATAGTCCGTGGAGACCATACCCAAGAGGGCCTTGGGGTGCAAAGGTTGAGAACCCCTGTCCTAGAGGAAGACCGGGTATAGGAGCAATAAATAGTTGATTTTTTTGTAGCATAATTACACATGCAATATAGGCTACGACCTTCCTCTGACAAAAACAGCAGACCATACACGGTTTGTTTAAGCCAGAGTAAGCGGTGTCCAAATGCGTCAAGATCCCTCGGTTGTATATTTTATATTAGATTACGATGTGAACATGGAAATAATGACTATTTGTACAAAACAGATGATATGTTGTATGTCAGAATTATTTTCATGCAAATATGCATATAGTGCGAATTCTATAGATTTACAGCCTGATATTCATTCATTCATTGTCCAAAACCGCTTAATCCTGTGCGGGGTTGCGGTGAACCGGAGCCTATCCCGGCAGACACTGGACGCAAGACAGGGCTATACCTGGGATGGGACGACAGTCCATCACAGGACACTGGGGGCAATTTTGTCAGCAGGCCAATTAACCTATGCAGCAGCATGTCTTTGGACTCTGGGAGGAAACCGGAGTGCCTGGCAAAAACCCACGCGGACACGGGAAGAACATGCAAATTCCACACAGAGAGGCACCCGAGCCGGGATTCGCACCTGGGCCCTTCTTGCTGTGAGGTGGCAATGCTACTCACCGCGCCACCGTGCCCCTCTTTGACATATTCTATACATGTATATAACTAGAGATTGTATAATACACATTCTATAGATTTACACCAACCAAATTCTGTATATTTCCACCACTAATAATTCTAAAGATGTGCATTATGACTGATGTATATGCATAAAGGACAATGCAAAAATTGGCGACCCAAACTTTTGGTAATTCAAGAAAGAGCGGAGTGCGTAAATCATTACATTCCAATAATGTATTGATTTACATGTGTAATGGCCATCAAGAGCAGAACAGTATTAAATATATAATTCATTAATAGCCACCGCATCTAACGACTTGTGATTTGAAGGTCCTCACTTCCCATTAGAGATCTGTTCACATGGGGAGCTGACATAGTGAAACACTCAAATCAGGTTGGCGGAGCTTAATTGAAAAATTTTTGGGAAAATATATATGTAAATAAAGGCTCGGTTGGAGAACCGTTAGGGAAAAGGAATGCAATTTGGTGGAAAGACAGAAAACGTTCGAGAAGGGTGAAGATAAAAGGAGCTGGTTAGGAGATTTTGGGGCACCTCAACGTAGCAATACTCGGAAGCTGGTATGTGCTGTGGGTTGTACATTTTGAGAAATAAAGAACGAGTTGTGAGGCTTACCCGCTGGAACTCATTTACACATGTATTAAATAAATATAGTGAACTAAAGATGATTTTCGCCCAATTGGTCTATTTATTGACAGGTATCAGAAGCAATTAATTTTGAGGACGAGTATCTGATCCATGTTGCACTCTTCAATCACAGCATCACTACTGGCTGCACCTGCTGTAGGACCTTGCAAACAGACCATATTGCTTTAATAGCCAATCCCAGAGTGCTGTCTAAACCTCTGCCTTTAGTAATGTGTCCCTGAATGCCTGTTCCTTAAATCGCTGATGACTGTAAACTCCTGATCGACATCACCTGCACAAGTGTATGTAACTCCCACAATTATGAGTTATTTTAACCTTTGTGCAGTTTTAATATTTGTTGATATTACATGTTCCAGTACCAAACAATTTGGTTATAAATTGATGCAAATTGCAGAAATCTTGGCATAAATAGCTCATCCACATAGAAAGGGGGTATATTGAAGGTGTCCTCTTTGAGACAATAATAATATAGGTTTGTAACGCGCGCATATTCTCCGGGCGCGTTGCACCCGTTGATTCCGAGGCGCGGAACCTTGCTGAGTCGGTTTGTTGTGAGGCGGTGAAGAGGTGACTTTTTATAAGAAACTTGGTGAGTAGATCCCATTCTCTATAAAACTATTTATACATACCTTCACTTAAAGACCTGCTGAATGGATCATACAGGTAACCTTACAGATAACCTTCAAACTGGTGTTTTGCAATAGCATCTTCATGGTGAGCATTATTTAATGTTGTTCATGAGCTAAACATTATTAACATCACTCTTATTGTTGCTTTTCCGCAACGACAATCTAACAAGGCTGTTTTTTAAAAGAAGCCGCGAAAGAGTATAGCGAATCTGCAAGTTTTGTAGAAATAGAACCAGTTCATCAAGTAAATTACCATCAAGCTGATGGTGATATAGATTTTTTAAATGTTTGTTTACATTTTCTGTACACATTTGAGGAACCTGTAACTGTGACCTTGAGTCGTTCTCTCTTCGAACCAATAGCTTCATCATCAAATAAACATGTGCGTATTATAAATTGTAATTATTATTATTATTCATTTCTTGTTGTTCAACTGTGTAGAATGTTCTATGTAGCTGTATATCTACGTATATCTAGAACTGTGTAGATTATTCAGATGTAGACAAAGCGGTTGCAGGAAGCCATCAAACTGCGTGATTTCGAGAGCGATTCGTTTGTACAATCATCGCTCGGTGTGTAGTCCCGGTTCAATCGGTTGCGTTGGCCCTGTGGTCATGTGAGCCTGGATCAGAAGAGAACCAGGCATTTTCTGCACACTGGCATTAATCATCCAGTTCGCGATGTTAGCTGGGAATACGCGATGTTAGCTGGGAAAGATGAAAGGAGTCCCCATCTCCATTATTTGGCAATATGACCGAGATTTTCCGCAGGAAATTCTGAAAAACAAATGTGGATGCTCTCACGATAAAATGACGTTACCCTGGAAAAAAAGCTCACGCATCTTGTTTCACTCCTCCTTTTTCTACAGGAGGGACCGGAAGAGTGACTACTACTGATTTTGGACCACAGAATTGCAGGCAGAAAGGATTTTGACCTCTGTGAGTGAGAACACGTAGCAAGTCGTTCTACAACACACAGTGTCGCGGTTTAAAAGGCAATGTTACGCTAAACATTATCACTATTATCATCTTGCACGTACCTACTTATCCTCCTTATGAGTGATGGGTACATGAGCAATCTGATGTTGCGCAAAGCGGATTCAGTCTAGAAGAAACGTCAGTGAACGATGAAGAGCTAGAGAAGAAGGTAACCCTAGAGTAGATTGAAGTGGCAGTAAAATATCTGCACTAAGATAGCTGGAGTGTGTTCTACTACTGCCAGGAGGCAGTTGCCAGATTGACGGAACCGCAAAATACAAAGGTGTGTGTTTATAGAGACGTCGTGAACAGTTAAAGAACTTCAGGAACTTCCAGCGACAACTTCCAACAGATGATTACTTCAAGCAACAAGAAACAAAACGCAAATCAACAAAGCAAAATCACCAGATCGGTTTAGTACATTTAGCACATTGTGTGACCAGACATGGCACACGTGAAGTTCTAGCAAGGGAATACAAACGTGAGACAAACACAACAGACACGGCTCATTGAGCATCATCTTCATTATCAAGATTGTATTCTTTCACGACCGTCATTTTCACCATTCATCATCATCGATGCTGAGTGATTTGGAATCTGATTACTCTGCTGTCTATTTTCTATGGTACTGTGTAATGTACAAACAGAACATTTGCTTCTTCTTGCTTGCAGCACCGTGTGGTCATTCTGGAAGAATGGATGTGATCGAGCTGTTCCAGTTTTGGATCATACCCTGGTTTTACTCCTTCACGGTGGTTCTGGGCATCCCACTGAATGCACTCGCGCTGTGGGTGCTCAGCCGTGGGAAGAAGTCATCAATGTCCATCTACATGCTCAATCTGGCTGCTGGGGACTTGCTCTTCCTACTCCTTCTACCGATAAAGATTGACTATCACTTTAGAAAAAAAGTATGGATTTTGTCACAATTTACATGCGTGTTTCATATCATGATATTTTTCATCAATGTCTATGCCAACCTCATACTCTTGGCCGTCATAAGCGTGGACAGGTATGTGGCCATTGTGCACCCACTGCGGGTCTCGCGCCTGCGTGAACCCAAGGTAGCGTGGTTCCTCTGCTTGCTGTGCTGGGTCATTAGCATGATTCATATTTTGCCTGTGAACCACATCAGCAATTTTCTTAGCTACGACAACATCACTACTAACAATAGCACTTCATTGATTGTCCAGTGCTATGAAAAATTAACTCCAGAAGATTTAGCATACGTGGTAGCTTACAGACTTTATGTGTTCTTTGCTATCTACCTCACATCACTGGTTACAGCGTCGTTTTGCTATGGAAATGTAGTGAGAGCATTGGTCATGCACAGAGGGCAGACAGAACTTTTAAGCAGGAAAAAGAAGATTCATGCCGCTAAAATAACAGCTGTGAGTTTAATAATCTACGTCGTGTGCTTCATTCCTTACAACTCGACACATGTAACAGGCTTCATACAAACAAAAATTAATGCATTTTCTCCTAACGGTCTTGTAACATATCGAGATGTCTCAATTTGCATGAGTGTGTCAAACAGCCTCTTTGATCCACTAATCATCTATGTTGCCTCGTCTTCATTTCGCAATTCTTTAAAAAGAATTGTAAAATGTAGAGAGCCTGTCTCAAGGGTAGCAGCCAGTACTGAGTAGTATGAGTTCAAACATGTATTTCCGAGGAACTTGGATCCAATTCACGTGTAAATTCCTAGCTGGGTCTTCCTTTTTGAAAAAATCTCTCGTTTGAGAAGTAATTTAGAGTTTGGAAAAATTGTACAGTAATGTTATGGTTATCTGTGCTTATATTTGGGCATCATTCCATAAGGGAAACTACATTTACGAAGGGTTTCCAGCCACAATTCTGCCATTAAACAGAATAATGGCCAGATCTGTAGACATTCGACTCACATATTGGCATGTCCACACCTCCCTCTGTGAGCAGAATGCACTCCATAAAGTGCCTCCATGCTCACAGCAGAATTCACCAAACTGGGAGAAGCTAAGGTGACATCTCCCAATAGCAGTTTCTCCACAGTTCATCAGCCACCCGTCTACTTGCAAGACTCATGGAAATCGAGTAGTGAGTGAGGATGCTGAAGCTTGCAGCTCACAAAGGATTGCACCCACAGTGTAGTGGAAACGTCACCTGAAAACATACTTCCCTCACTCTCCCATAAATGGGAGCACAGCGATTCTAATCTGTAAATGATGAGTAAACCAATCACACCAAAACGAGTGCAGGCCCGAAAACAGGCACTGGCCTGGCCTCGCCGACTTGAGTAATGTGTTCACTACGTAAGGGAAAGCCTCGCCTGCATGCACACACTATGGCAATACCACGTTTACATGGGCAGGAGCTGTAAGCGAGCACCTATTACATTCTAAATGTAAAGTAACAAAGTAGTATGACCGGCACATCTCAAGTCTGCTCGTCTTTACTGCTGCTGACAAATATTATTTAAGATTAGGTTACCTAAATGTTATGTCAACGAATACAATCTAAATGTTATCACAAAGTTTCATCCCATGAAATTGCTATGTATATACATACCCCCCCAGGTGAGAAAAACGAGCGCCTCCAGCTGGGGTTTCGGGGGCGTACTGAACCCCCCCCCACGAAAAATCGAAGCTGCGATGTGGAAAGCCGCGATGTGGGAGGGTCATAGATTTAACACAGCTATGTTATAGTTGTATCTTAATATATAATAATAATAANNGCACAGCACCGATAACCCACTCCAACAATCCAAGCCAGGGGAAGGAACGAATGCTTCTGAAAAGGTGCCAGAGGAAGGAACGAATGCTCCCAAAAACGAATGCTCCCAAAAAGGTGCAGAGGGGGCCACGTGAAAGCTGCCATAGTAACTATGATGAAGGCTACGTACACGCATGTCATATCAATCGTGTATCAATCGACTAGCAATAGTGATGTACTGTAACGATTGTTGCCTTGTCATGCTGGGCAACAGTGATGGCAAATAAAGTGGAAAAATATTAAGAGTCTGAAAGAGACTGGGAAGTAAGTTTGTGATGCATAGTGAAGCTCTGTTTATGAGTTTATGTCACGTGAAAAAGTGTGTAAGTGTAGTGCACCCGTCGATATGTTGGAGAAAACGAGCGAGCATCCCGGACTTCTACAGGGGTTATGTTGGACAGAAGCTTCACAAAAAACAAACCTGTGAATATACATAGTCTAAATTCGCCCTGCTACTGCAATTTACAGAAACGACTTGGGTGCCTCAATTGATGGTGCTATGATGTCAGGCCCTTTTACTGATCTACTCAGAGGCAGACACTCTGTTCCAGCCTGGTTCAGGAGCTCTACACAAAACTGTTAGATGAGTAATTAAATAACACAATGCACATCATATTCACACTCGCCAAGGACAACGACCAGCCTACCCATCAACAGAGACCTTAATAATGCTCCTTGATTGGAGGGTAGTGAGACACTTAAATCAGATTGTCAGAGATTCATTTGGACAATCTTGAGAAGCAAAATGTAAACGAAGGCCCGGTTGGAGAACCGTTAGGGGAAACGAAGGCGATTTAGTGGAAAGACAGAAAACGTTCAAGAAGGGTGGAGAGGATAAAAAGAGCTGGTAAAGAGTGTTTGGGGCACCTCAACGGAATGTTACGTCCTGCGGATTGTACATGTTGAAAAATAAAGAACGAGTTATGAGGCTTAATCGCTGGGACTCATTCACACGTAATATATCCCTTTTTACGGATTGGTTTGCGTAAAAAAATAAGTGACGTAAACTGGGCTCCACCCGACACAGCCAATTATTAAAGTTTGTCGATATATTGTGGATAACATTGGTCACAAAATTCGTCATGTTCATTTACCATCCAGCCATTTTCTAAACCGCTTGTCCTGGTGAGGGTCGGCAGTATTTCCACAAATTAAAATATATAGTGAAACAAGGATTATTTAGCCCAATTGGAAGAGCGTATCTGATCCATATTGCCCTCTTCAATCACAACATCTCTACTGGCTGCACCTGTTGTGAGACCTTGCAAACAGACCATATCGCTTTATTAGCCAATCCCAGAGTGCTGTCTAAACCTCTGCCTTTAGTAATGTGTCCCTGAATGCCTCTTCCTTATATTTCTGATGACTGTGGACTCCCGATCAACGTCACCTGCACATGTGTATGCAACAACTCCCACAATTATGAGTTATTTTAACCTTTGTACAGTTTTAGTATTTGTTGATATTACATGTTCCAGTCCCACCAAATTTGGTTATAAATTGATGCAAATGGGAGACATCTTGGCATAACTAGCTGGTCCACATATAAATGGGCTATGTTGAAGGCATCCTCTTAAAACCTGGTGAGTAGATCCCATTTACTATAAAACTACTATTTGTACATACCGTAGCTTAAAGACCTGCCGAATGGATAATACGGGTTACACCTGCTGCACTTCCAGATAACCTTCTGACTGCTGGTTTGCAATAACATCTTCATGGTGAGCATTATTTGATGTTTTGGTCGAGATATAATCATTATTAATATCAGTTTAATTGTTGCTCTTTCCCAACGACAATCTAACATGGCCGTTTTTTTAAAAGTGCCCACTAAAGAGTATACACTATCGTATATACCGAATCTGCATGTTTTGTGTCGAAACACAACTTCATCAAGTGAATTACCATCAAGCTGATGGTGATATAGAATTTTAAAGATGTTTGTTTACATTTTCTGTAATTTTTTTAGGAACCTGTAGCCGTGACGGTGAGTTGTTCTTGCCTCGAACAATTACCTTCGATATCAAACAAACATGTGCGCATAATAAATTGTTATTATTATAATGAATTTCTTGTTGTGCAACTGCTTGTTCAGATATGGACGAAAGGTTGCGGGAAGCTAATAAACTGCATGAACTAGAGAGCGATTTAGTTGTACAATGATCGCTCGGTGTGGAGTCCCGGTTCAGTGGGTTGCGCTTACCATGTAATAATGTGAACCTGGATCAAAAGGAAACCAGGCATGTTCTGCAAACCGGCATTAATCCACCCAGTCCACAATGTCAGCTGGGATAGGTGAAAGGAGTCACCATCTTCATTATTTGGGAATTGCGAAGTGACAGGGTACAATACTTGTGATATGACCGAGGGTTTCTGGATATTTCTGAAAAACAAACGTGGATATTATCTCGATCAAATATCGTTACGCTGGCAAACGAGCTCAGGCATCTTGTTTAACTCCTCCTTTTTCTACAGGCGGGCCCGGAGGAGTGACTACAACTGATTTCAGACCACGGCATTGCAGGCAGAAACAATTTCGAGCTCTGTGAGTGACAACACATAGCACATCGCTCAACAAAGCAGTGTCACGGATTAAAAGACAATGTTAAGTTAAACATTATCTCTATCATGATCTTGCATGCACATACTTATCCTCCTCATGAGTGATGGGTACATGAGCAATCTGATGTTGGCCAAAGCGGATTCAGTCTAGAAGACACGTCAGTGAATGATGAATAGCAAGAGAAGAAGGTAACCCAAGAGGAAATTGAAGTGGCAGTAAAATATCTGCGGTATGATAAGACAGCTGGAGTGTAATTGTACTACTTCCAGGAGCATGTAATGGTAGTTGCCAGATTGACGGAAAAGCTAAATAAAATATATATGGTGCAGGGAAACTTGTCAGAAGAGTGGAACACATCATATATTGCTGAATAGGAAGGATACATAAGTAGTTGGAAGAGTACAGGTGTGGGTTTATGGAGAAGTAGTAAACAGTTAAACAACTTCAGAAACCTCCAGAAATAAATTCGAACAGATTATTGTTACAGGCAACAAGAAATAAAATGCAAATCAACAAAGTGAAATCACCAGATCGGATTAGTACAATTAGCACATTCAGTGACCAGACACGACACGCGTGAAGCTCCAGCAAAGGAATACAAACCATATCCATCCATCCATTGTCAGAACCGCTTAATCCTGTACAGGGTCGTGGTGAGCCGGAGTCTATCCCGGCAGACACAGGGCTCAAGGCAGGGCCAAACCCATGATTGGACGCCAATCCATCACAGAGATAAAAACATTTGAAAAACACAACAGACACGGCTCATTGAGAATCATCTTCATTACCAATATTGTATTCTTTCACAAACATCATCTTCACCATCCTTCATCATCGGTGTTGAGTGATTTGGAATCTGATTACTCTGCTGTCTATTTTCTATGGTACAGTACTTTGTAATGCACAAACACAACATTTGCTTCTTCTTGCTTGCAGCACCGTGTGGTCTTTCTGGAAGAATGGATGTGATCGAGCTGTTCCAGTTTTGGATCATTCCCTGGTTTTACACCTTCACGGTGGTTCTGGGCATCCCACTGAATGCACTCGCGCTGTGGGTGCTCAGCCGTGGAAAGAAGTCACCAATGTCCATCTACATGCTCAATCTGGCTGCAGCGGACTTGCTCTTCCTGATCTTTCTACCGATAAAGATTGACTATCACTTTAGAAAAAAAGTATGGATTTTGTCACAAATTACATGCGTTTTTCATATCCTGTTATTTTTCATCAATGTCTCTGCCAACCTCATACTCTTGGCCGTCATAAGCGTGGACAGGTATGTGGCCATTGTGCACCCACTGCGGGTCTCGCGCCTGCGTGAACCCAAGGTAGCTTGGCTTCTCTGCCTACTGTGCTGGGTCTACAGCATAAGTAATATTTTGCCTGTGACCCACATAAGCAATTTTCTTAGCTACGACAACATCACTACTCACAATAGCACGTTATTGATTGCCCAGTGCTATGAAAAATTTACTCCAGCAGATTTAGCATACCTGATTGTTTACAGGCTGTATTTGTTCTTTGCTATCTACCTCACATCACTGGTTACAGCGTTGTTTTGCTATGCAAACGTAGTGAGAGCCCTGGTCATGCACAGAGGGCAGACAGAACTTTTAAACAGGAAAAAGAAGCTTCATGCCGCTAAAATAACAGCTGTGAGCTTAATCATCTACGTTGTGTGTTTCATTCCTTTTAACTCGACACACGTAACAGCCTTCATACAAACAAAAATCAACGCGTTTTCTCCTAATAGTCTTGCAGTATTTCGAGATGTCTCAATTTGCATGAGCGTGTTAAACAGCCTCTTTGATCCACTAATCATCTATGTTGCCTCGTCTTCATTTCGCAAATCTTTAAAAAAGATTTTAAAATTCAGAAAGCCTGTCTCAAAGGTGGCAGCCAGTACTGAGTAGTATGAGTTCAAACATGTCTTTCTGTGGAACTTGGATTCAATTCATGTGTAAATTCCTGGCTGGGTATTCATTTTTGAAGAAAATCTCTCGTTTGAGAAGTAATTTAGAGTTTGGAAAAATTGTATAGTAATGTTATGATTATCTGTGCTTATATTTGGGCATCATTCCATAAGGGAAACTAAATTTACAAAGGGTTTCCAGCCACAATTCTGCCATTAAACAGAATAATGGCCAGATCTGTAGACATTCGACCCACACATTGGCATGTGCACACCTCCCTCCGTGAGCAGAATGGACTCCATAAAGTGCCTCCATGCTCACAGCAGAATTCACCAAACTGGGAGAAGCTACGGTGACATCTCCCAATAGCAGTTTCTCCACAGTTCATCAGCCACCCGTCTACTTGCAAGACTCATGGAAATCCACACCTGAGTAGTGAGTGAGGATGCTGAAGCTTGCAGCTCACAAAGGATTGCACCCACAGTGTAGTGGAAACGTCACCTGAAAACATACTTCCCTCACTCTCCCATAAATGGGAGCACAGCGATTCTAATCTGTAAATGATGAGTAAACCAATCACACCAAAAAGAGTGCAGGTCCGAAAACAGGCACTGGCCTGGCCTCGTCGACTTGAATAATGTGTTCACTACGTAAGGGAAAGCCTCGCCTGCAGGCACACACTATGGCAATACCACGTTTACATGGACAGGAGCTGTAAGCGAACACCTATTACATTCTAAATGTAAAGTAACAAAGTAGTGGCTCACTCCAGCCGCTATCACAGCAAAACGACACTGACGCAAACTGGAAAAAACAAAATCAAACAGACAGGAAGACAGACTCGCCTACCGCCATGCCTTCAAAACAACAAACGCATCATCAAAGCACACATCTCTCCACACAAATATCGGCCTGCGAGAACAATCTACGCACAATATGGCCAACCATCAAAGCACTTCTACATCCACAACCTAGCTACCACCACCATAATACAGCCCACGACCAGAACCTCATCAATAGCTTCAGAAACCACACCATTAGAAAACTCGACATCTCGGCCACAAATATCGCACCATCAACATACGCCGAAACCACCCCACCACACACTAGCCCCAGGGCACCATCTCAATCCTCACCACGGTCACAACCCAGGAAACACTCGCACTCATTGAAGCCACAACCAAGGCCTCACCTCTCGACTCCGCAGTCCTCAACATCAAAGTGAGCGACCAACCAACCACAAAATGCATGGAGACTCTACACTGGCTACCCATCCACCAACGCATCACTTACAAAACAGCAATAATATGCCACCACGCTATCCACACAGGACACCCTAAATACCTCGCATCACTACTCCGGCCACTCGCCCCAACACAATCCCGTACTCTGCGCAGCTCATCACAGCACCTATTCCACACACCGCGCTCACGTACAACCTTCGCGCAACGCCGATTCTCGGTCGCGGTACCCACAACCTGGAACACCCTGCCACACCTATAGTGCCTAACACAGTGCCCCTCAACCTGCAAAAAAACTTGTAAAAAGTCACCTCTTCGCCGACTCACAACAAACCGACTGAGTAGGGCTCCGCGCCTCCGAATCAACGGGTGCAACGCGCCCGGAGAATATTCGCGCGTTACTAAATTAGATATCAGTAGGACCGGCACTTCTGAAGTCTGCTTGTCTTTACTGCTGCTGACAAATAATATTTAAGATTAGGTTACTAAATGTTATATCAACTAATACAATCTAAATGTTATTAAAAAGTTTCATCCCACGAAATTGCTATGTATATACAGTTGACCCTCCCACATCGTGGGGGGGTTCGGGGGTGTAGTGGTGAGCCACCCCCCCCCTGAGAAAATTGTTGAGGTTTGACTAGTTTTAGGACATTTTAAAGGCTATTTGGGATAGGTACTAATCTTGTTTACGTTTTCTTTACTTTTCATCTGCTACGTGCATCGTCTGCAGTGCTACACGGTTTACCGCACATGGCCGCAAAGCTCCCAAAAAATCCCATTTAATTGTTTATGGAGACCCACGAAAAATCGAAGCCGCGATGTGGAAAGCCGCGATGTGGGAGGGTCAACTGTATATATATCTATCACAGCTAAATATATAGTTGTGTTATGTTATATTTATATCTTAATATATAAGCACTGCATTTTTTACGGAGGAGTCCACGTGAATGCTGCCATTATAACTGTGCTGAAGGCTACATACACGCATGTCATATCTTTTGTATATTAATCCACTAGCAATAATGATGTGCTGTAACGGTTGTTGGCTTGTCGTGCTGGCCAACAGTGATATCAAATAAAGTGGAAAAACATTAAGTGCCTGTGAAAGAGCCTGGGAAGTAAGTTTGGGATGCTGTAATGTAGTTGCATATCGATAGTGTGTAATGCAGAAATTGCATTTTACCATTAAAGCTACCTGCTTGTAAATTACATTATGTAACAGTATTTCTGACACTTATATTACAATATATGTTGCACAATATATGCACAACATTTATTTCAGCGTTGTTTGGCATTGATCGGGACCTCATTAATGCATGTTTGGGAATAAAGGTTTTTAAATAAAATTGGAAATACAGAAGGACTCACTCAATAGAGGAGTGGTTGATGGATTTAGAATTGTCAAGTGAGTAACGCAATATAAACGCAAGACAGAGGAGCTATAAAAACTGAAACCAAATTGAAGAACCTAGAGCCGAAGCCTAAAAAAAGAAAATGCTGACATCTGTCACAACAAAACAAAATCCCAATCATTGTCAGAACCCGCTTTATCCTGTACAGGGTTGCGGTGAGCCGGAGCCTATCCCGGCAGACACAAGGCAGGGCTATAATCAGGATTGGACGCCAGTCCATCACAGTGCACCGGGGGCAATTTAGTCAGGAGACCAATTCATATTTGCAGCAGTATGTCTTTCCATTAAGACAACCAGAAACACAACAACTCTTGAAAGAGATGATCAAAACTGGGGACCGAGGATAAGGACATCACAATGTTGGCCTCCCGGGTGCCTCAGCTGATGGTGCTATGAAGTCAGGCCCTCTTACTGATCTACTCAGAGGCAGAGACACTCCGTTCCAGCCTGGTTCAGATGCTCTACACAAAACTTTTAGATGAGTAATTGAATAACACCATGCACATCATATTCACACTTGCCAAGGACAACGACCAGCCTTACCCATCAACAGAGACCTTGATAATGCTCCTTGATTGGAGGGAAGTGAGACACTTAAATCAGATTGTCAAAGATTCATTTGGAAAATTTTGAGAAGCAAAATTTAAATAAAGGCCTACTTGGAGAACCGTTTGGGGAAACGAAGGAGATTTGGTGGAAAGATTGAAACGTTCAAGAAGTGTGGAGAGGATAAAAAGAGCTGGTAAAGAGAGTTTGGGGCACCTCAACGGAGTAATTCTCAGAATATGTTACGTGCTGCGGGTTGTACATGTTTAAAATTAAAGAACGAGTTACGAGGCTTACTCGCTGGAACTCGTGTACGCGTAATATATCCCTTTTTACGGATTGGTTTACGTAAAAAAAATAAGTGACGTAAACTGGGTTCCACCCGACACAGCCAATTAGTACGGTTTGTCGATATATTGTGGATCGAATTGGTCACAAATCCTTCATGATCATTTACCATCCATCCATGCATTTTCTAAACCGCTTGTCCTGGTGAGGGGTCGGCAGCATTTCCACAAATTAAAATATATATTGAAACAAGGATTATTTAGCCCAATTGGAAGAGAGTATCTGATCCATGTTGCACTCTTCAATCACAGCACCTGGTGTGAGACCTTGCAAACAGTCCATATCGCTTCATTAGCCAATCCCAAGAGTGCTGTCTAAACCTCTGCCTTTAGTAATGTGTCCCTGAATGCCTCTTCCTTATATTTCTGATGACTGTGGACTCCCGATCAACATCACCTGCACATGTGTATGCAACAACTCCCACAATTGAGTTATTTTAACCTTTGTACAGGTTTAGTAGTTGTTGATATTACATGTTCTAGTCCCACAAAATTTGGTTATAAATTGATGCAAATGCAGACATCTTGGCATAACTAGCTGGTCCACATATAAATGGGCTATATTGAAGGTGTCCTCTTTAAACCTGGTGAGTAGATCCCATTTGCTATAAAACTACTATTTGTACATACCGTAGCTTAAAGACCTGCTGAATGGATCATACGGGTTACACCTGCTGCACTTCCAGATAACCTTCTGACTGCTGTTTTGCAATAACATCTTCATGGTGAGCATTATTTGATGTTTTGGTCGAGAGATAATCATTATTAATATCAGTTTGATTGTTGCTCTTTCCCAACCACAATCTACCATGGCCGTTTTTAAAAAGTGCCCGCTAGAGTATACACTATCGCATATACCGAATCTGCATAATGTTTTGTAGAAACAGAACTACTTCATCAAGTAAATTACCATCGAGCTGATGGTGATATAAATTTTAAAAATGTTTGTTTACATTGTAATTTTTTGAGGAACCTGTAGCTGTGACCGTGAGTCGTTCTCGCCTCGAACAATTACCTTCGACATCAAACAAACATGTGCGCATAATAAATTGTAATAATTATAATTAATTTCTTGTTGTTCAATTGCTTGTTCAGATATGGACTAAAACGGTTGCGGGAAGATATTAAACTGCATGAATAAAAGAGCGATTTAGTTGTACAATGATCGCACGGTGTATAGTCCCGGTTCAGTGGGTTGCGCTGACCCTGTAATCATGTGAGCCTGGATCAAAAGGGAGTCCCCATCTTCATTATTTAGGAATTTCGAAGTGACAGGGTCCAACACTTGTGATATGACCGAGGGTTTCTGGAAATCCTGAAAAACAAACGTGGATATTCTCTCGATCAAATATCGTTACGCTGGCTAACGCGCTCACGCATCTTGTTTAACGCCTCCTTTTTCTACAGGAGGGACCGGAGGAGTGACTACAACTGGTTTCAGACCACGGCATTGCAGGCAGAAACAATTTCGAGCTCTGTGAGTGACAACACATAGCACATCGCTCAACAAAGCACAGTGTCACGGATTAAAAGGCAATGTTAAGTTAAACATTATCTCTATCATGCTCTTGCATGCACATACTTATCCTCCTCATGAGTGATGGGTACATGAGCAATCTGATGTTGGCCAAAGCGGATTCAGTCTAGAAGAAACGTCAGTGAATGATAATAATAAGAATAATAATAGCATTTATAGAGCTCCTTTCACCCGAGGGTCACAAAGCGCTGCACAAGGCTGCGGAGAGAACGACATGTCAACAACAACAGAGAACGGAAAATCAGCAACCATTTTTTTTTTTTTGGGGGGGGGGGTTATAATCCGAGCTGTGGAGAGAACGGCAAATCAACAACGGAGAGACAGAAAACTGAGAGTCAAGGGATAGCGATGGGTTATAAGACTTAGGACACAAAAACAACAGGAAAATAATAATAATAATAGCAAGAGAAGAAGGTAACCCTAGCAAAGATTGAAGTGGCAGTAAAAAATCTGCAGTATAATAAGACAGCTGAAGTGTATTGTACTAATGCCAGGAGCATGTAATGCAAGTCGCTAGATTGATGGAATAGCAAAATAAAATATATATGGTGCAGGGAAACTTGTCAGAAGAGTGGAACACATCATATATTGCTGAATAGGAAAGATAAATAAGTAGTTGGAACAGTACAGGTGTGGGTTTATGGAGAAGTAGTAAACAGTTCAACTACTTCAGAAACCTCCAGCGATAACTTCCAACCGATTATTGATGCAAGCAATAAGAAACAAAATGCAAATCAACAAAGTGAAATCACCAGATCGGATTAGTACAATTAGCACATTGAGTGACCAGACACGACACACGTGAAGCTCCAGCGAAGAAATAAAAACATAAGAAAAACACAATAGACACGGCTCATTGAGCATCATCTTCATTATCAATATTGTATTCTTTCACAACCATCATCCTCACCATCCATCATCATCATCGGTATCACTTTACTCTGCTGTCTATTTTATATGGTACTTTGTAATGTACAAACACAACATTTTCTTCTTCTTGCTTGCAGCACCGTGTGGTCTTGCTGGAAGAATGGATGTGATCGAGCTGTTCCAGTTTTGGATCATTCCCTGGTTTTACTCCTTCACGGTGGTTCTGGGCATCCCACTGAATGCACTCGCGCTGTGGGTGCTCAGCCGTGGGAAGAAGTCATCAATGTCCATCTA
>JAZEWU010000012.1:6087569-6125528 GCA_036362915.1 Geotria australis
AAACCATAATTTAACCAGTCATTCTTAACCTGGGATGCACGCATCCCCTGGGGGTGCGAGAAGCCCTTGCTGGGAGTGCGACACAAGCTAGATTTTGATATTTATTGCATTATATATGTATTTATTAGTAAGGGGTCGTGAGCAGCGTTCTAACCGCTGCGCCACGGCTAACATTCAACACAACATCCATCCATCCATTTTCAGAAACCGCTTAATCCTGTACAGGGTCGCGGTGAGCCGGAGCCTATCCCGGCAGACACAGGGCGCAAAGCAGGGCAACAACGAGGATGGGACGCCCGTCCATCGCAGGGCGCCTGGGGAAATTTAGTCAGCACACCAATTAACCTGGCAGCATGTCTTTGGACGGTGGGAGGAAACCGGAGTGCCCGGCGAAACCCCACTCGGACACGGGGAGAACATGCAAACTCCACACAGAAAGGCACCCGAGCCGAGATTCGAACTCGGGTACTTCTTGCTGTGAGGCGGCAGCGCTACCCACTACGCCACCGTGCCGCCCCATTCAACACAACAATATTTCGTATACAAAAGCTGAGCCGCACCAACCTAGAACCACTGCAACTGCTCCCTTGCAGTTTGATAATATTTACTCACGGCAGTGTTGACATTAACTGTACGCGGCGACACGGGAGAGAGCGACGGAGCCGCTCTGAAGCCTCGCCGACCAGGCCCGAGCAATGCACATTACACTTCACGAAACCTATCGTGCGATGTCGTGCATTCAAGCAAAACACAGGAAGAGTCATTACATAACCAACTCAATAAATAGATTTCCGTTAGATTCGCCAAGTAAAACAATTTCATGCTGTTTAGTCCTCCGGCCTTCAGGCTTTGCAGGCCTACGCCTAGCCACAGCACAGTTTCACTGCTGTTGGGTGTTTAAACTAGCAAACCACGTCTCGGTTTAGAGCTTGGCAGATTCGGCAGTAGCGTGGGGCCGTATCAACACTTATAATACAACAATAAACAACAAGCTATGGTGAATGAATGCGAATTGCGTGCCCAAATAATAGGGCACATTTTGGCTTACCGCGCAGCGCCACGGTGGCCCACGCCGGGTACACGTCCACCACGGCCTCATCATCCTGTCCCTCGTCGTCCACCTCCACTCTCTCGTCGTCTGTCTTCCCTCGCTGCTCGTGGGCGCCGAGCGTGAGGGGTTTAGGCCGGGTCACGCACACTTCCCGTGGATTACTCTCCGGGAGGCCGAGTTGCCCGAACGCGTTAAATCCGAACGCGAACCAGCGCGGCGCGGCCATGCGAATCCGCTTTCCTCAGCGATGACAACCCTCATCCGTTACCATCACCCGTGTACCATCATCCACTACACGTAACAGATTCTTGTTCATCGCAGGAATCCTGTAAAGAGCTTGCAAGCTCACTGGGTATTCTTTCTGCTGTAATAATAAACGTCAATCTATCTCCTGATACGAGTGCACATACCCTTAGAGAACGGCTTGTAGTGAGCGAATGGGGGCAATTAAATCCATTATCCAAAACCGGGAAAAAATTGGTGTCCCATCCTGAGTATAACCCTGCCCTTACGCCCTGTGCCTGCCGGGATTGGCTTCGGCTCACCGCTACCCTATACAGGATTAAGCAGTTTCTGACAATGGATGGACGGGAAAAAAATTAAAACGGGGTCACACGTCATCTGGACCACGCTATAGCTTGTCCAGGACGGTCCAGATGTCTTTTTGTATACCAATGGGTGTGTAATATATTGTAAGGAATATTAAAAAAATGGCATGTAAACATTATTAAATTGAAATAAGTAAGCGTTATTTAAAACAAAAGAATGAGCAAGAGAAAAAAATAGGGGTCAATGAAATGGGGACCACAAGACATCTGCACCATCCTGCAAATGCACTGGTGTTATTGAACTCGAACGCGATCTTCTTCTTCTTTGCGATTCTTCGAAGCACGATGGCTAGCTTCTGGACATGGTCGTCTTTCAGCTTGGCTTCGAACGCGATAAGTTCACATGACGCGGTACAGACTCACATGACGCGGTACAGACGCAGGAAGTTGTGAGCGGTTGTCCATGGAGGAATCAAGTTGCCATCCCTTGAGATTTCGTCGCTGAATGAAGCAACCTTTTTTGTTTCACTCGAAACGAGATTCTATCGAAGCGACTCGTAGCGGCACATACCTGGGGACCAGGCGATGATGCCGATTTAGGACCATGACAGCCTAATACGTTCTCTCTGGGAACGGTGTTCCCGTGCATTCCCACACAATTCTCCCAATGTTTATTGATGCATTTGTTGAGCTATTACTGACAATTTGGCTGCCTTAGCAAAGACTAGCGACATCTAGTGACTAAGGCTCTCCATATGCCCTATATCGCCTTCAATATGCGCTGTCCAGGATGCTGAAATATTTTAAAATCTCAACACATTTGCTCAATAAAAATAATGTAATGAATGATTGTGTACCACTGCCAACGCAGCACTATTTCAGTTAATTTGTTTCGTGGTGACGTCTGTACTCCATGGTTTCATGTTCGTTTTTGTTTTTATTACGTTTTCATCAAGTAACAAGTATTAGCCGTCGGTTTCTGCAAGTCATTTGTAGAACGACAGTAAACAACGCCGGGGTCTGAGAGAAACGGTATTTCGATTCTCTGTATGTCCTGTACATATGGTAGAGTTGACAAATAAAGTTGAATTGTTGTTATGAAGAAATAGAAAAACTACAAATTAACATTTCTGCCTAGATGTAATTGCAAACACTTGTAGGTTGTTTGAAGGGCTACCTCTGCTCTTTCATTCTATAATGCAATAAGCCTCTTCAACGTGTTTATTCTCATCGTACTGGTAAACTTTTCAATTATTTTTCTCTGATTAATTTTACTGGAACGATTGGTCACTTTTGTCCTGTGCAATACTGCGTTACTGTTTACCCTATGAGTATAGTTAAGGTTTCATTCTTGCGCAATGTAATGCTGTCAATTCGTTGTGTTACACTGTGATTTTATATATTGCTTGCGTTGGTTAATTGTAACGTTTGTTGCATCGTAGGAATCCCGCATCCAGAGCTAGCAAGCACACTGGCTATTTTCTGCTGTCATACTAAACATCTAAAGAAACTCTCTACTGAAAGCCCTCTCGTCGTGGCAAGCAGACCTTGACATTGGCATCGAGCTCCTGATCATATGAGTGCCATCATGGGCAAGAAAAGTAAAGTACTGGAGTGTACGGCTTCTTCTTCTTTACAATTCTTCGAAGCACGATGGTCAGCCTCTGGACATCGTTGTCTTTCAGCTCGGCCTCGAAGTGTTTGGTAGAATTCGCAGGCAATACCAAGTATTACCTGACAGGGATCGCGACGTGAACGCTTCTACCTTGACCCCCAGTGTACGGCTAAATACCCCTCACCCAACCGGCGCGGCGTAGCGAGGCTCTTGTCCACTAGCAGCCAGGCGCAAGGCTGTTGTCATCACTGGGAACAGTGGTTACTAAGCGTGTGCCCGAGCTCGCATGTGATGTCATGGTAGGTGAGCGGCCGGGCTGAGTGGCGACTCAATTAGCGCCGAGAGGCCGCTCGGAGCCCCGCCCAGCCAAGCTGCTGAGTCTTTGTGAGCACAGAGTAGCGCAGAGGACACGGAGAGGGAGGGAGACGGGAGGAGAGAAGGCAGCCACACGACGCCAGCAGCTGGTGACGGGCAGCGTCAGAGCATCAGCAACGCTCCGCACCGGAGACCAAATCTCCTAGAGCCCAGAGCAGCTGTCACGCCGAGGAGACATGCCCCGGCAGCGCCTCCTCTTCGCCGTCGTCATGTGGACACTGCTTCTCGCCTGGACTGTAGCAGGAGCAACAACAACAGCAGCAGCCGGCGCATCGGCCGCCGCGCAGGCTGGGAGTGAGAGTACGTGAGCTGTGTGCGCGACGTGGGTGCTGATGTGGGGGGCTGTGGTGCTGTGCTCCTGTGCAGAGCGGGTGTACTGTGTATTGTCATCGTGGTGGTGGTGGTCGTGCTGTGTGATGGTGGGGTATGCTGCGTGTGATGGTGGGATATTATTTGCGTGATGGTGGGCTACGCTGCGTGTGGTCGTGTGGTATGCTGTGTGTGTAATGTGTGTGTTCGTAGGGTATGCTGTCATTGTGTGCTGTTTTTTTAATTACCGTTTTGGGTGTGTTGTGCTGGTGAGGTGTGGTGCTCCGGTGTGATGTGCTGTATATGTATTCTGTATACGTGACGGTAAGGTGTGCTATGGTTATAATGTAATTAATTACTGTCCTTGGTGCTGTTTGTGCTGGGTGTGCTGTGTGACGCGTTGGTGTGCTGTTAAGAGTGTTGTGGATGGTCAGCGTGCAGTATATGACGTGATGTTCGAGTGTTGATATGCTATATGTATTACATTATACATGTATTAGCGCGACATGTGTGCGTATGTTGTGTGTGGGGGGGGAGCGGTGGCCCGAGTTCCACTCTCGCTCACGGACAATAACAATAGCGGCGAATATTTGAACCGGTCCTGGGCCTCGCCACGGTCGGCTCAGCCTTACATGAGTGGTGTATAAACATCAACACTGGGGATACAAAGGCGGCCGGGCATGGTACTGATCCCCCACTTGTGCTGTGCTTCCCAATATCAGTGCGCGCTTACAGTCTGTTGAAGGCTATTCAAGGGATCTTTGTGTGTGTACGTGACATGTGTGTGTGACGTGTGTGGGTGCGTGATCCTTTACAGTGCACCCATGTGTAGACTGCCACGCTTTCCAGTTCATGCAGCGCGCGCTCAGTGAGATGCAACGAGCAGCCAACAGCTTAAACACACAGGTGCGTCCCAATCTCCCGCTGCACAATCCCATGGCTGGGTAAATGTGTCTGTGAGGCCGTGTGGCGATTCAAACTGTAAACGACGACAAAACCCATCACATCAGAAACTTGGGTGCAATCCAGAACGCAAATAAATGTAACAGCACACCTAGCATGTATAAAAGCCTTCTATCAGCTTTGTAGATTATGAGAATGCCCATCATAACTGAATAATAGTGCAGGCGGCTGTCAGTCACATTTGCTCAAATTTCATTTCATGGTGATCTAAGGCAATAGGAACATAATGCAACACTTCAGGAAATGCATATGTTTTTGCATTGCACAATTTCTGTGTGCGATTTACAGATGTTTGTATCTTGTTTGAATCTGAGGATTTTGCAGATCACCAACCAGCCTTACGTTGGTAGTCTATAACAACAACATTGCCACAGGTGCAGTGTTTTATGAGCTTGTGTAAGGCTGAGAACTCTTACATATATGGTGCACATATTTGAGGCTGTGTGACTTGCTAATCTGCCAGTTAATTATGACTCCACTGTTGTTGGCCATATTAAGAAATTTGAACCACAAAGGTCATACCATCTCAGGTTATACCGACGAGTAAAATATCTGGTCTGTGCTCATGGCCTAATGCAGTCAATGGCGCCTGCATGGTGTGTGTAGACGGAGGCACTGCTCGCCGGCGTGGCAGCACGAGAGCGGTGCCGCTGTGATCTGTCCCGACCCGCGCTGGGAGAGGACACCAGGACCTGAGGAACCTCGGGACGACCCCTCTCCAACTACTATACACATTTGTATTTACCAGACGCCTTCTTGCTCTACCTTCCCTGTCATACACACACTCAGCCAAAAGTATCCAATCATCACACTCTATTTACCACTATTCACTGTCCACCCTTCAATTCCCCCCAAGAAGCCTTTATAAAGGATGACATCTTGAGATACAGTGAAACTACCTTCATCCATAATCGTAGCTCCTGTTATCTGCAGTGGTCAGTGGACGCTCACTTGTACATGTTGATCTTACATGTTTATTTGAAGGATGGCAGGTAAGAACTTCAGAGGTATGACGAGGTAATTGTAACGTTGATGCTGTGGCTGTGGTTAAATGCCCAAACAGCAGTCACTGCCTCGTGTTTGCTGATCATGCTGTGTGCAGCACACATGACATGGCTTGGGACATTCCTCGTGTGAATAAATAAATTCGACGTCAATATTTTCTTAAATGTAGCTATGTCACCCAAGAGTGATTAACGTTATTTATCACTCTTTTCACTACAGAAGGTTAACCAAGCCCTCCAGTTTTCATGAGATCCGTTTACATGTTACATCAGAGAAAGTCGCCACATCCACATAAGACATAATTGATTCTAGGGATGGTCCGTTAGATGTCACAGCGAGCATATTCGTCGTGCATGACACAAGTTTCAGTGAATTTCAATGCTGCACAAATCCATGCTCCATTTTTGCCAGTTTCTACATAAGAACGAGTCCTACACTTGCTTTTTTGAAAATATACATTAAATGTTCTTGGGCATCAAAAGAAATGTCTGTATTTAAAGAGCGCTGCATTTATGGGTACCTTTTTGCCAGAATACAAATTATGTAATAAATATACGAGGTTTTATCCTTTCTGGCAATGAAACAAGTGTTAAGATCTTAACACACCACATAAACACCTTTTACAAAGTGTCTAGTTGCAAGTAGCCACACATGCTTGTGGCAAAAACATGCAAACAGAATGCTTTGGCTAGTGCTGACATTAGGCTCTAAAGAAAGCTGTCTCTGGTGTGGGGCAATCAGTTAGGAGAATGCATATTGTATCAAAGCATTCTGTTTTAATGTTTTTTGCCACAAGCATGTGTGGCTGCTTGCAAACTTTGTAAAAGGTGTTTTAAGATCTTAAGGCTTGTTTCATTGCCAGAAAGGGTAAAACCTCATACACATTTTACATCACTGAATTTGGATTTAAAATCCCGGGAATTGTTATGTTTGAGCTTCTTAAAATAAGATCAAACTTTTATTTAATGTTACATGTTTTATATAACTATAGATAAAAACTAATTATAGACATTCAAATGAATAACTTTATAAAAGGTACAATTTGTCAGGCTATAACAAAAAAAAATAAACCTACCATGTGATAACACTTAGAATGGCCCCAAAACACTTGTGTAGAATTGGCAAAAACACGAATTTACAAATGCCACGTGGGATAAATCCGACAAAATAAATATCACTCTGCTTCTGGGAGATTTCAGATAATGAGAAATAAAAACATAACATTTCACGATGCCCCATCTTCATGATGAGCTCCACTTATGATTGCACTAGCACACCACTCTGAGACAATTCCACCTTCATTTCTTAATTGCAGGTAATCTTTTTGGGGTTATCAATCCCTCTTTGCTTTTAGAACATAAGGTTATGTTGGAGGTGCATGCTGGCTAGGTTATACAATTATGGGGCTGCCTTCATTCAGCAGTCGATTTACAAAGGTCTAAAATTATTACGTTGAAATTAATCTGTATTTCAAATGCAATATAACACAATATTTTCTACATTTGTCAGTAAATGATTCCATCTGCTTTAAAGAGGAAGCTTTTCACAAACCTTGGTAAGGCGACAGCAGAGCTTTTAGTGGCTACATAGTGAGGTTGTTGTTTTTTACTAGGTCCATCCAATTGTTGCTGATGAGCTTAATTCGTCTAACTGGCATGCACGGTGCTGCGTGCTGCGATTCCCGTGTTTTGAAGCCTAATGTAGGTTTACTGTTGAAGCCTTGATGGGATGTGGCAAGGGTACTAATGACCATTGCCTTGTACCACGGTCCCCAGCTAGCCCTCCCTGCCTACCTCTGCCTCCTTCTGTAGGACGCACTGTGTGTGCTCTTTTCTCTGGCTGTTTTGTCGTGAATTGTGAATAAGGAGTATTTTCACGGTTCTATAATGTTTAACTGTAAGCTTTCATTATTTCCTGATTCATGCAATTAGGTCAAGTGGTCTACGTTAATATATATACACAATGAACAATACATTGTTCGTACGTACGTACTATCCAAATTGTCTAATGTTTAGAAGTGGACTAATGGCTACCTGACCTAAGTGATGCTGCCTGCCACAATTTTATCCACGAATCATATATAATAAGTGGGTGTTAGCTGATCGGAATATACAAATATATTTAAGCCACTATAGAAGTATGTGATTTTGTAAGGAAACACGTCGGGTTTCATGTGGGCCATGCCAAGTGACATGAAACTGCACTATAATTCGGGCGGCAAGATGGCACAATGGTAACATCTGCGCCTCACTGAAAGTCCTGTCTGAGGCGGTTTGATTCCCAGGTCGGGCGACTTTCTGTATGGTGTATGGGTGGTCTCCCCCTGTTCTGCATGGGTTTACACCGGAGTCTCCGGTTCCCTCCCATAACTAAATAACACTCATTACTTAACTGGCCGATAACATCGTGATACGTAGGATGCATCTGGCAAACGTTGGCGCCGACTAACAACGTAGCTACCTTCCCCCCTCCCCACCTCTCTGCGGTTTCCTCACGCCTCTGAGTTCTTCTCTCTTCGAGTGACTACCTTCAAAATTGAATATGTCCGCGTTGTAAATTGTGTTTATTATTATAACAGGTGGGTTATTGAGATGTCTAAGTCACGTAGGGGTCGGAGTACCGAGTTGGCACTACCGAGACCCTGGGTATAAATCAGGATTTTAGCCACCCATGATTAAACCGGGATCTCCAGTGGAGCGAGTTGTTGGTGTCAGCCCGATCACAACAACATTTTAAATAATGAACAAATACGTTGTATTTTTTATTTTCCATTAAACGTTCTAATCGGCTCTCCATGTGGAAATGGTGCCCCATCTTTGCCCTCGTGTGTGGGTAAAAGATCTCTGAAGTAGCCCTGTAAAATCCCCTGCACTTAGTTGCGCTCTATATATGCTGTTGCACTACTTTGCAGATCTGAATGGACACTGCGTCCCGACCTGCTGGTAATAATACAGCTGAGATACATTTTGAAGCATTAGTCGTAGTAAAAGACGAGGGACGTTGTGGGGAGGGATTCATATGGATGTCCCTATTTAAACCGGGTCTTCAATATTTGTTTGTTCTTTTGGAAAAGATGATATTCAAATTGACTTAAAATGTAAAATGTTTAGTTTATTTATATTTGTAGATGGAGCACCATCCCACGTTATTCTGTGACCTTACTGTGAATAGTTTTTTTCTCCTACACATCAGCCTTGAATATTACCCGAATAACCATACCAAAACCAGAGCCTTACTACTCCTGTCACAGCTCGTGAATGCCACTTCTAAAATATACCAACTATGATATTTGGGTGAGGCTACGTGGCTTAACCCGAAAACCTATTTTGAATCTTAATACAGGCTGCGATTGCCTGCACGTTAAGTTTGAATGGAGCATGTTGTGCTTTTCATAATGTGTCTAGAAATATATGTGGAGTGTGGCAGTATCAATATCCTAGGTGTTTGCTTAGAACTTTGCTTATGGTCAATACTTCGAACAAAATATGTTTCAAGTGTAAATAATAGACTGTGGCAAATGTAAGTCCATTGCTATGTAGCTATTTAAATATGTCATTGTAAGGGCCTTTGCTGAAAGTTATATTTAGGTTATTAAACATTCCAAAAATCTCCCCCATCCTTTGTCATAAACCGCTTAATCCTGTACAGGGTCGCGGTGAGCCGCAACCTATCCCGGCAGACACAGGGCGCAAGGCAGGACTATACCCCGGATGGGACGCCAGTTCCATTTCAAAAATATTTATGAAAAATATGTTGCATGTTTAGTGTAGTTTATTTCATACTTATAACGTTGTTGGAAAGCATATTGAGTTTATTTTAGACAGCACACCAAGACTTGCTGCAGTACTATTTCAATCACCAGCTAAGAAGATGAATGGCAGTCGAGTGCCTCTCCTGTCACGCCCATGTCTGAACGCCGTTTTCTGTGGAGACCAGCAGATTCATATAAAAGTAGACAAAATTTTATATCTGTCCCTCCATATATATATAATATAAGTACGTGCATAATCCATACATCCATCCAGTGTCAGAAACCGCTTAATCCTGTGCAGGGTCGCGGTGAGCCAGAGCCTATCCCGGCAGACACAGGGTGCAAGGCAGGACTATACCGAGGATAGGACGCCAGTCCATCACAGGGCACCGCGGGCAATTTAATCCGCAGGCCAATTAACCTATGCAGCAGCATGTCTTTAGACTGTGGGAGGAAACCAGAGTGCCTGGCGACAACCATGTAGACATGGGGAGAACATGCAAACTCCACACAGAAAGGCACCCGAGCCAGGATTCGAACCTGGGACCTTCTTGCTGTGAGGCAGCAGCGTGACTCACCTCGCCACCGTTTCGCTTGGCCAATTGGTGTTAGGGAACATCTATTAAAGACAACACGACACAAGAGGTGGTGTGGCAAAGACACTGCCGCCTTTGTCCCTTCTTCACCATGCTGTCAAACGTTCACAAAATACAGCTCATGTATTTGAGAGTGAGGTGCCCAAGACGACCTCAGACAGGCTCGTATCTACATTTTCTCCGGCGCTGTACATATTCATCATTGGAATTTAGATTGTGGGGCTCTGGTGCCTAAAGTTAATTTACAAACACATTTTTTTACTTCATCTAACCTATGCTAGAGAAGGTATTTTTCAAAATGTAGCATATTAACAATGGTTAAATTGGTCCATTATCTTCCTTTACATCAACTATTTGTTTCACTGAGCATTTCTGTCCTTTCCCCATCACTTATTGATGCGGTGACAATTATTGTCCTACTTTTTAGCTGAAGGTGACCACACATTTTGCTGTTTACATTGGTGTGCTGTTGTTAATAAACTTAATGTAGCATTTAGTTGTGTCTGCATGTTGTGTAAAATATTGTTATTGTAAAACCGTAACAAGTGTAATTATCTGTTTTAATATTAAAATGTTAGTCTCAACCTACACAAGCACCATGTGTACTGTGATTTATTGACAAAACACGCAAACTCATGAAATTGGAAGCAGTCTCAGAATATGAGTGAGTCGAAACAATGAACATGAAATTAAATAGCAGGGTGTGATGAGTTTACTCAAGAAAATGCAATTAAATAGACATTGGATATGAAATTATGCAAACACCATTAACAAAATAGCTTGCTCCATTCCTCCATTCTACAAAAAAATTCCACATTTCAGCACAAAGTTGAGAGCATCATTTAGTCACTTTAAGCTAGCTCTAAACATTGTAATGTACGCGTGCATGAACAAGATGACAGGTTTACGGACTCCATTCCCGCTCACAAGTTCCATTCCCGTTCACGGCCAACACGAGTGTTACACACAAATGGAGAGTGGCTCAGCATCCTTCATGATAAGTGGTTGTGGTGGCAGCTGTGGGATATCTACCAACCAACCTATTTTCTGAGTTGAAGAAGAAATCCACCAAGAGCCTCGCAAAAAAATCCTGTCAGTCCGTTGGTCAAACGTCGGCTGGAAAGGCTGCAACAATACTTCCATATTTCACCTCAATGAGTGGGCCGCTAGACACATTTATTTGATGTTTTACTTAAGTGTACCTGAACCTGCATCATATCACTAAGAGCAGGGGCCTCGCCAGTTTTACATAACATCACACCTCCCGATAGCCATTTCGTCATCCACTGTGGACTTGTGGCAACAAGACCTCCGGGCCACGGGGGATGGAGCACGAGATGGAGCAGGGTTTGCTTAGGAAAATATATTACTTTAGGAACAAATATCTCCCTGAGTTTCACCCAGTGAAATTCCTCCAAACTGCACAAGATTGCTTAGATTCAAATACACACGGACTGTGGACCTCTAGTGAGTACCAATTTTCCAGACTTTTGCCCTATTTAGGGCTTGCTGAAAATGAGTTGGCTATCTTAACACGCAAACGCTGGTACTCAGTATTTAAACTATTTCAGTTTTTAATGCACCAGTTTGATATGAAAGAAAACACAGGTCTGACTGAGATACGTGCAAACTCATGATGATATTGTGGGTATAAACACAGCCATGCATGATTATCAGAGGCCTGATTTAAGGCCATTATTTGTTAAATTATTGAAATGCAAAATCGTAATGATAGTTTAAATTAAGGTGAATAATGAAACAAATACTTTATATACATATTTTAATTTATGCCCAGATTGAGTAAATGTGTCAATGTGGTAAACGTTGCATTGGACTACTGGACCGTTATCTCGGAGAACGTTTTCCTGCCCCGATTTAACCGGGGGTGAAATTCATGAGCTGGAATGATGCGTAAAGCATGGATATCTCCGTGTCTGTGAATTCTGTTGTACCCGAGGCATGCTAATATTTAAGAGATGTGCTGCCAGACGGTAACGTGAGACCAGCAGTCCATGTGTATTTATCGCTTGGCAGATGGGAGCAAATCCCAGAGCAGGAGTAGGGTCGCCAACGAGGCATCATCATCCCTATCCCCCTCACATGGGGCAACGAGGACTCACGGTCTGTACTCACGTGTGCGTGCCTAACAGAACTGTCGGGCACATTGAAGAGCAGTTTCACAAACTGCCATCCGATTCGTAAGTGTGGGATACCTCCGGACAATTGCACGTTCAGTCGACTATGAATGGGAGGGGGCACAAAAGCACTTCTACCATACACAGACATGTGGACGTCTATGTAGACATAGCATGTAAGTAAATATACTACATATATGCATACTGTATGCATATCGATTTGTAAAAATATGCATTAATCAAAAACCTTGGATAAAACAACAGTATGTATAATTCATATTTCTTACAATACACTAATACCCCAATTAGTGTCCATTTGATTTGCGACGATTCACAGTTGTTGGAAAATACATTTGCTCTGGGATTTTCACTCTGGGAATGGCATTCCCGTGCGCTCCTGCACGATTCCACCCCTGGATATACGTGTGTGCCTTGAAGGTAATGGAATCAAAATTACAAAACAAGATAACAGGCAAATGAGGCAGAAAAGGAATTCCTGAATTAAATTACAATCCCAAATCGTGACATTTAAATTAATCACGTGGTCTAAATGGGTGGGGTGAAGCATGCCTCGTGGATAACCTCTGCACAGCCATCGGACTGAGCCATTTATCCGAACAGAGATGCGGGAAGGGGTTCCGCATTTGGCAGAATGTGTTTAGATCATTATTTGTAAATGTCAACACAATTCATGTCCACAACAGCAGCAGACATTCTGATGACGGATTTTATGACATTTCCTAACGTGGTAAATGTTCTGAATCCCGTGGAGAAAGTTTGTTCATTTTCATGGAAAAGGTTTATAATAACATCACCAGGCAAGGGTACTCTGTGGAGGAGATTGCTTTGACAGTGAACTGATGCAAGTTGTTGAGTGTGTCCATGTATGGAATAATGCTCAGCTATTCAACCAATGCCACAAAGCACATTCATGAAAATAATGACAAAACAAACCACGAATATTGTAATGTTTTGCCAATGGTGTAATAACATTCTTAGTTAACATTAAAACAGAAAAAATTACGTATATAATAAATAATAACTTAAAAAATACTCCATCATTGTTGACAGAAGGGTTATCCAAAGGACGTTTCATGCCCGTGCACATGGCTCTTCAGATTGAACTCCCGATCAAGCGGAGGGGCCTGGTCAACTTTCCACATGGTGGATATTTTAAATAATAATCGCTGGCATCAAATCACAAGTGTCCACCTCCTGCACATAGTTACAGTCTCATGAAGGCTCATGCTTCTATCGACACGATTAGTCCTTTAAAAGGAAAACTTTACTGAATCTCAGAACTTTCTAAGAAGGTCCCTGCATGGGAAGTTCGGGAAAATTGTATTAGTTATATTTTCATAGTGGATTATACCAAAACACAGAAAAACCCCACTCATTTAAGGGAATCACACTCCAATATATTATAGGCCAGCAACCCACTTGATGTGCCTTCACTTAGTGAGCACCACTGTCCGCAAGGGGGATATTTCAAGACACGTTAGTTTCCAAGATCCACCGACCCAAAATGGAAAGCATGTGCCACCATGCCCAGCGATAACATCAGCCCAGCGGCTCTGGTAAATAAGATGTTTGACACTAATGTGGTTCTGGAAAGTAATGATGAACTGCTGTGAGGAGCGGGTTATTGTGCTCACAAACCAAAATAATTTGTTTTCTGATGTCATTAATATAACATTTTATACGCGGTTAAAAATCTTCAAATATTACCCTTTTCAGAAACCAGATAACCACGTTTAATCTAAAACTAGGTGGTATTCACTTAGCAGAGCAAGGAATAATATTCATGGGATTTATATCAAGAGTGCTGATGAATGTACAATTACAAAATGTGCAAAATGCTTTTGAGCAAACTCATCATTAGTATAAGACAATTTTTGGTGGACTCGCAGTAAAACATGACGAGCATCTCACAGCGCAGTGGGAGCGGCAGAAGCTGCCAGTGCAGTCTCCGGCGGCAACAAGGCCAGTGGGATCGACGTATCCAGAGTGGTTCCGAGCTTTCCATCTGTGACCTCCGTGCCACCCTCATGCGTAGCTTGCACGGGCAGGCTCTCGCGCACAACGCGGGCCTGCTGCTCGCAAAGACGCATGCTCTCCTCCAGCCGCTTGTGAGCAATGAGCAGTGCCGGCTTGAGGCGCGTTAGGTGGCAGTAGTCCCTCATCTCCCGCTCGTCCAAGCGGCTCGCCAGCACGGTTGCCATGGAACATTCTCGCCGCTTAAGCGCTTGCTGCAGGTCCCGAGCATCCTCGCGCTTCATGCGCAGATCTTGCTCCTTGCTCTCCAGCAGCTGCTGCTCAGTGCAGATGAAGGATCATGTTAAACAATATTCTCAAGACGGGGCCCAACATTTCCTAGATCAATGTCCAGGATCACTTGTTGTTATTGTGTGCTTGAAAAAATAAAAGTGTGTTACACAACCAAAATCGTTTACTTATGAAGTATGGACTCGCAAAGACGTGCATGTTCAATAAGTAGGTAATTTAGAAAACACATGAAAAAACTCAACCAGATAACCACAATTGCGATGCAGTATTTAACGGATTTCAGTAAAAAAACTGGCACGGCAGTTGAAACAACGATACACGTTTCTTAAATGCCTCCACTGCCTCTGTCCACCCAGCAGCATAAATGGGTTCAACCAAAGTCGATCGACAGGTCATATATGGTGGGATAAAGTGTGGGTACGCCCAATCTATCAAAGATGTCCGACTAGTGTGGAAGCCCAGGCCAAAATATCCTCGAGAGGCACTCCTTTTTCCGGTGGTGGGCGCAAGCTGACAACTACACGGCCGCGCCTTCACCTTTTACCGTGAAGCGCCGGTGTGACTAACGCAGCAAAACATTTACCACTCACCCTGCACTCCGGGTTCCCGTCAGAGCAAAGTTCCTCGAGAGCGCTCTGTGCACGTGCGAGCCGCCCACATATGGACAGCAGCAGGGAGACCAGCGTGTCCATGTCGGACATGAGCTGGGAGAACTTGTCGAGTTCGCTCGGCCGGCAGCGTCGCTGGACGGCCGCCTCGACAGCGCGGGTGAGGGAGCGTGCACCGTTTGTTCGCTCTGCCAGCTGTGCCCGCTCGCCCTGAAGGCGCTCGATTTGCCGCTCCACGCAGCGCAGCAGCTCCTCCTGCGGCCATGCACACACGGGGGATTTGTAGCGACTTGTGATGTTGGAAGGTACATCTGGGTGCTTCATTTTAGCCATCATCCACCATCACACGTCAAGTTTTCGGTTTTTTCCAGCACCAGAAACTTGAGCTTTGAAAAACATGTACATAAATCTATATGTCCATATTTTTTTCAAAAACTCCTACAACTTTTAAAACCCCTGATATTAAAATAAATATTCAACGGTAAAAAAGTACGCACCAAGAACCCTTTACAATGTGGCACAACCTTCATGCTGGTGATGTCCTTGTCTGCCGTCTGGCTGGGAGGCTTGTCCTTGTCCCCAACGCTGTCCTGGGGTCCCTCCTCGCAACACGTCTGCCCAGCTGGTGCAGATTTTGGTGTGGAGGTGTTGCAGGGCCTCGGCGATGCGCTGGACGCTCTGCTCGGGCTTGCATAATCGTCCTCCAGTCTGCTGGGAGATGAGATGCCCTGAGTGCCCTCCACAGGTAGGCGTACACTCTCTCACACTGATCGACATCGAGGGCAGGCAGCTCTCCCCGGCTAACAGTGATTAAATACATATTTTGATTTAAACGTTAAGCCATTTGGTTCATGCAACTAGCTTAACTCTGACCGATCTTATCTCTTCTTTTATTATGCCTTCAATAGCACTTGTTTGTTGCTGGCCTGCTTGGCGTCTTGGGCCTTTATGGCCTTTGTGGCCACCAATGACAATAGTCTTTTCCCAACAACAACCTTAGCCTTAAGACTTGCATATATAAATGTAAGTATTAAATATAATTTAAAAAAAAGAGAAGCACGTTTTAATTGTGGAATCGTGGCACAGTGGTTCGCATGCTCCGCGATGAACCTGGATAGATCAATAGTGAGTGATATCTGAACCGGTCCTCCCTCACCAACATCAGCAACCCAAACCGATCAGCGTGGTGAAGTATGGTCAAACAAATTCCATGATGAGCGCATCATGGGGAGGCCTTCGTTCAGCAGTGGCTTAAAAAAGGGGCTGTAAATAGTTACAATTAATCTGGTATTCCTGTATGAGCGCAACGTGAACGAGTACTACATGTGTCTGTAGTGCAGATGTGCTTTATGGCGGTCCTACGGTTGTTGGGGAGAGTGGTGGTTTTCCTCCTCATCCTCCTCCCACACATCCTCCAGTGCTTCCTCCATCTCCGGGAAGAACTCCTCCATCATGTGTGCAGCAGCGTGCGCCTGGTTCTCCGGCAGTAGGAGGTCGGGAAATCCGACCCCCGGTTCCATTTCGGCCATTACTTTCGTGATGGCCACCAGCAGCTCTCGGGCACGTCGCTCATCCACATCTGCCATGGGCTTTGGTTGCCTTTTCCTGGGCCTCCGCTGAGGATGTCCGACTATCGGAGTGAGCAGCGCAGACTGACCAGGTTCTACTGCAACAAAAGTGGCAGGAGAGATCCGATTAGGGGAAGCGCCACATCACCACATGGCACTGGTGAGGAACAATTGGCACGTATAAACTATACCTTATGTGTATTTAGAGTAAGGACAGTTTGTACATAACAATTCATATATTTGGCTGCGTCAGGTGGGAGAAGATTCTTACCCGCCCAAGTGTGATCAGATCACTATGCGTCCGAAGCCAAAAATCAATTATGAATGCATTGAGTTTTTCTACGATGTGGTAGCAAACCGGACAAACCAGAGGAAACCCACGGGCCATCCCAGAGGGACGGGCAGAACACAGGCACGCACCTGGTCTCCCATGTGCCGCGTCGTGCGGAGCCTCAGTGGAGGCCGGCTCCCCCTGCTTGCTTGGCCCTTGCGGCTCCTTCTTGGGGGTCCTAGCACGGAAAGCAGAGTCGCCAACCCCCGAGTCCACAGCTGCCTCACTGGAGGACACGGATGAGGCAGGGTGACCGGGCACAGGGGAGAAGATGCCAGTTTGAGACCGGCCAGTTTGCTCCCCAAAGGAAGAGGTGTTCTCCCTGAAAGACAAAGCAGCTTGCATCACAATGACATGCGTGTGTGTGTGTGTTCGTATACGGCTTGTTTGTCAAGCCACTGCTGGATGGGGCCCCTGGTGCAGGCTGTGCAGGTTGGTAACGGTGAGGCATCCAGAACAAAAGGGCTTTGACTGCACTGACCTCTACTGCTGGCATTGCTCACTGCACCATAGTGCTTACGCTCATTCCAGCACTATTCAGTCTCAAGCCAAGGTCTCACAGAACCAGGCACGTTCTATGTGATTTTGTTCACACTTTGTATTTATACGGCTATCATAAACAAAAAACGTGGAACTTCAAGAATGAAATGTGCGTCAGCCTTCCTTTAGTAAAAAAAAAAGGTATTTCCAAATGAGAAGAGCCAGTGCTCCTCTCACGTTTACAGCCCTTAGCCAATGGTGGAATCCCACGTTGCTATGGCAGAGGGTAAGTCTATCCACAGCACAACCACTTTTGACTTCCTCACCAAGTGAAGCGATGATAGGCCAAGTCAATCTCCCAAACCAGGAATTTAAATTACAACCTTCCAGCTGCAAGCTGTTCACTCTGCCGCCGAGGTACATTGTGGAGGAGGTGCTCAATGAGGTGCTTATCAACTCCCACACTCACCATTTTACTTTACATAAATTCCTAAACACACAGCAATTAACAGATTCAGGATGTAAAAACGCATTGTTTAAAAATATTATTTCGCACCAGTTTTAATTCATGAATTATTTAAGTGATGCTAGTGAAACAATCCACATGAGCAATGCTGACAGCCACTGCTCTAACCGCTGCCCAAGGCCCCGGGTGTGCGTGACAATGTTCAACTCCAGCTGGGATATTTCATGTTGGTACCACTGACGATTAGACACTGCGTAAGCTTAAATCGTGTCATGTAGTCTAGCGATTATCCATGTTATGCAATGAGCTTAGTAATAGTGCGTTTAACACAACAGCTGCCTACATAACATAAGACCATAAATGTGAGCATTGCTAGTACGTCTGAATAACACTGCTGATATATGTCCTGGTAGACTGGACTTTATTTTCCTGTGAACGCGCGCAGAAACAACAACAGTGCACTCGTGAGAAAAGAACCCAGGAATCCATTTCACGGCATTGGAGTATCTGTGGCTTTAGATCACTTGTTGTAAATTATGCAGCTGAGAATGATTAAGGCATTTGAGCAGTGTACGGGTGGGGTTGTGCACAATGCAGCACTCACAATGATTTGTACAGAGAGCCGGGAAGCTGTGGTACGGGCGGGGGGAATGCTCCCTCTCGATCCATGAAAACATCATCGTCACCATCCTCATTCTGGGAAGATGGTGAAAATGGAGAATGTGGATTTTGAGATGACAGTATGCGAGTCTGAGATCTGCCAGGAGATGACGCAGTAGTACTCGTGTGTTGAGACTTTAAGAGCTCCGATTTCACTTGACCATTTTTAACCTCCGGCCTCCAGCACAGCTTTTCTGGATGAGGCAGTGGAGGCCGAGGTGGAGGTGAAGGGTTCATCAGCTCTGCCTCATCTGGGTTTAGGCTGTCCATAGGTCTTACAGCTCCTGTGGATTCCATGTGTTCTAAATCTTCAGTACCTACATGAACGATGTGGCCTGCTGATCTGGCGTAGCTTTCATGGCCTCTGTGGTCACCCAGCAAAACCATGGCTTCATTTTCCAAATAACCATGGCCGGTTTCATCCTCAATTGCTGACAGTGGCCTCGCTGGGCTCTTCTGTCTGAGGGGGGCAGCTTCTGCAACAGCAGCCGGTACATGATCCTGTTGAGTCTTGATTCTTGCCCTCTCATTCGCTCTAGAAAGGGCCTGGCTTGCTACTGAAATGCATCCATCGTTCCAAAGTGAATTGCAGCTCCCTGAGCGCATGGATGACAATTCTGGAGCTGTCCTCTCATCCCCGTGATGCTCCGGCAGCTGCTTGGACCGTCGCGGGTTGTGGACACCAAAGGATTGAATGCGATCCCTGTCGCCCTTCGGTTGTGAGCTCGATTCCCCCTTCTCAGGGCTGCTGCTGTTGGTGGTGCTGTGCCTGGTCACCCAAGTAACTGGATCCACTCCAGAACCATTTGCTCTGCATGGAGAGACAGGATGAAATGTTTGACAGACACAGGTGAATAAGACATTGAGACACCCCACAACAGAACACGTGCAAAACCCATTAAACAAAATCGTTTCTGTACAAGTTGAAATGGTACTTGTCAAATTTCACAGTGAATTACAATCTTAGGACGGACTAGTGTCTACACTGGAGCGGTCATGGGGGGATGACGTGACCCAGTGTGGTACATTTGTTGCAGAGGTTTACAGTTGAAGCGCAGCAGCTGCCCTCTTTAATCGTGCGCCCTTCAACTGCACAGTGGATGTTTATTCACTCCCAAATTACTTAATTGTAAAAAGCCACATAGCAACAGTGCACCCTACTGGCAGTCTAATTGATCACTATCTAGCTGTGCAGGGACAGCTACTACCAGAAGTCAACCTAGGCCCAGGACCGGATCAGAAAATCGTCACTGGTGTTGGCCGTGAGCGGGATTCGAACTCGGGTCGCCAGATTTGTAGCCCAGCAGGCTAACCACTGAGCCACCGCTCCCCACAGCGATTGTGAAAGCGGGGCCCATCCATCATGGCGCTTTGCGGCCTTTGGGTGAAAGGAGCTTTAAAAAATGTAAATTATTATTCGTTGGTAAAATAAAAGGATCTCCTGCGGTTACCTGGCAGGGACGGGCCCTCGGTGCGCTTCATGTCCTGGGGGAGGCGGCACGAGCGTGCAGCTAAACTTGTTGGCGCCAAGTTCCCCGTCAGTCGGCTCCTGCATGGCACACACGGCACGAGGTGGAACAGAAAATAAGCAGAAGCGGCGCGTAGCTGAACACGGGGCCGTTGTGCGTTGTATAAACACGACCGCGCTCAACCTCCGCAAGACCCGTTCCCAAAGCGAAATACTCCTAGTGTCATTCCTCGTGCCTGCCGCTTGCACCTGCTTACACTCACTGCTGCTTGATGCGGGTGAGTGAGTGCTGCGAGCACGCACGGCAGCTGCCCTATTGACCAGCCGGCCTGCTGACGCCACTTGCGGACATTTGTTTTCCGCCAGTATACATGTGTGCGTTTTCATTCATTCACCCTGGGAACTAATATTAGCTAATATTACTGCATGTGTATGTGCACATAAACGGGCACAAGTGCCGTGGCGACGTGACTGCCGCTTAGTGGCCAACGGTGGCTGTTGTATGTCTGTGTGCGCTGCACTTCAAACCTGGCGACCCGAGATCAATTCCCGCTCATGGTCAATATCAGTAAAAATCAACTTAACTGATCTTGGGCCTCCGCTAGGTCGACTCAGCCTCAAATGAGTACCTGGTGCGAAGTGTAACCATCGTCACTATAGAGAAAAAGGTGGCAGACCATTGTGCTTGCCCCCACCCCTCGTATGCCATGTGCCGACCTTCATAGGTCCTCAATAACAACACCTAAAAAGGCTATACAGTACGTGTCTCTGTGTGTGTGCACAAGCGCCTGTATCCATGTCAGGTAAATGTTTGTGCTTCGTATAATTTAGAGAGGTCGGTGCCCTTTTTACCCATGTGATTACATGTGAGACTAGCTACGAACACCAAAACATGCAGCAGAGAACTTAGCACTCCCCCAAATATAATATAATAATATTTGGGTGACAGAGCAGCTGAGTCGGAGGGTGGGCGTATCTGCCACTCAGAAACTCTTAGCCAAAGCAAATCAATGGGTAAATCACCTACAAATGCATCTCAAATCGTTGCTCTTAATTGGCCAAGTGAAACGGTGGCCGCGGTGAGTCGCACTACTGCCTCACAGCAAGAATGGGACAGGGTTCGAATCCCAGCTCGGGTGCCTTTCTGTGTTTGCCTGTCCTTCCCACACCTGTGTGGGTTTTTGCCGGGCACTCCGGTTTCCTCCCACGGTCCAAAGACATGCTGCTGCATAGGTTAATTGGCCTGCGGATTAAATTACCCCGGGTGCACTGTGATGGACTGGCGTCTCATCACGGGTACAGCCCTGCCGTGCGCCCTGTGTCTGCCGGGATAGGCTCCGGCTCACCACGACCCTATACAGGGTTAAGCGGTTTCTGACAATGGATGGATGGACGGCCAAGCGAAACACGTTTCCACACAGGACGACTCTAACATAAACATAATTGAGATATAATATATCGTAAAATTTGAGTAAAGCGTGCGATCTGTGTCACAAACCGCGTCGCTGCGACTGCCGTGGTCTCATATAGCGGCCGGAGAAAGTCAAAAGTTGACGAGTGGCGCTGTGACTGTGTGACGACAGCTGGGGGGGCTCTCGAGGGCCCCCCACAAAAGGGCCCTCAGGAAACATTCCCATCTCTGTGCAGCCACCTGCTGTGTAGTGCGTCTCAATGATTCTAAAGAGCCGATCACGGCAATCGCACCGAGTGGGCGGTGGCACGAGAGAAGCTTTCATGTGAGTCACAGCTGTCCCACAGAATGTGTGGAATCCCAGTCGTGCCATGGCCCCACAGGGGCGCCAGCACTGGGCAAGGCGTGTATAACCACGTCAAAAAAACACGGAGGTCCCGTCTCACCATATACTCCCCGTTATTCATTCATTATTAATACTCGTATCATCCTTTTCCAGGGTCGCGGTGAAGCCAGAGCCTATCCCAGCAGACACAAGACAGGGCTATACCCAAGAGAGCATGCCAGGCCATCACAGGGCAACGTGAGAAATATAATGAGGACAATTATCTTAGACAGCATGCCTTTGGACTGTGAGAGGAATCTGAAGTACCGGGCAAAAACCCATGCGGACACGGGAAGACGATGCAAAATCCACACAAAAAGACACCCGAGCCTCGAATCAAACCCGGGAGCCTTCTTGCTGTGGGGCGGCAGTGCTATTTGCTGTGCCACGTTGCCACCCTTATTCCCTGTTCTCTTCCGAAATGCCACAACCTATTTAAAGCTCGGGAGAAATGCCTCGTTAATGCTGGAAAGCAGCCCGCTACATAGTTGAGCACGACGCCTTGCCCGTGCATCACCAACTCACCGGATGCACGATGCGGTCGGACGGCGAGGACCGCGAGCGGACGTGCACGGGGTGGCTGGGCCGTTCCAACAGATCCTCCGCTGAGAGAAACTTTTCAGCCTTTCTGTTCGACTTGGAGACGGTCATCACCTCCCCGTGAGAGTCAACCGGAAACTCTTCCTGCTCGTGACCAGAACGAAGATGATGAACTTTGTGCCGATAGGAATAAAAGGAATCGGAGACGCGTGAAGGTTTGCTGGAGAAAGACTGCACTCCGTCTTCCCTGCCGTTGAGCTCCCTCAGTGCAGAGTGGTTCAGGTTCATCTCAGACATTGACATCTGCTGTACAGCCGGTCTGTACAACGGGCTCGGAGCGGAGTCACTGCCGCTGTGGCTGCCCGACTCCAAGGCGTTGGACGAACTCCTGTTCTCGATTGAGTTATGCTGGTGCGGCAAGAACCTGCGAGTGCTTCTGCCAGGCGGTGCACTGAGCGGCACAGCCTCCTTGCTAGCGGGCCTCTTCCCCGTCTTCCTCTCCATGAAGTCGACCAGGGCGATTTGCTGCTGCTCGCGTAGCGGCGTCCGGGCAAGCGCCGGCGGCTTGTGCCCGCCGCCGCTGCCGCTCCCGCTCTCGGGCTCCGGCCTCGTCCTGTGATCCACGCAGCCGCTCCACTCACCGTAAGGATCCGTGCACGGTGCATCGATCCTGCGCACGGGCGCCAGAGCGATCTCGTGCAGCTTCTCGGGTTCCGAGTACGAGCGCTTCTTCATCTCTGCGTTCAGCTGCTTCTGGGCGTACGGATGGAACGCACGCGCACTGGCCTCCGCGTCCGCTGTTTGTTGGCGCCGCACTGCCTTGTCTGGGCTCGTTTGCAAAACTGGATGCTCCGTCGTCTTTTTGGGCTTCGGATGCGGGGTTGGTCCTGGGCTTGGAACGTGATTCCATCGTGTGCTCTTATTGCAACCTGCAGAATTGGTCGGAGACGGACCCTGCACAGGTCTATAGTTAAGGTCTTTCCGACTGAATGAGGTTGCCGATAAAACCTTGGACTGCGCTGCCTTAATGCTCTGGCTGTAAGAACTCGTGAATGCCTCGTCACTGGCCGAAGGAAAATTACTGTCTTCTCTGCTGCGTTCCTCTTCGATCAGCTTATCCACACTTTTGCTTCGGACTCCAGACAGATCCTCTTTCTGCGCAATATCCGTCGTAGAACCACCAGCCATGGCACCTTGAGAACTCCTGGAATGCATGTGCAGCGGTGACGGATATTTAGCCGGCGACGCAAGATTACCGAAAACCGCATCGCTGCCAGATGTATCTCTGCAGCCCTTCGATAACAAGTGCAACATCGGGGTTTTTTCAGCACTGATGACATTTTCAGAAGAAAACGACCTCTGACTGAAAGAAACGGAACCGGAAAATGAATCCTCACGCTCTTTCCAGTTCGCGTGAAGCCGCGTCTGGCCAGCTGCCGGATCTCTGTGGCTCACACAGCTGTTGAGCTCCGAGTTGCTCTTGCTCCTGGTCCTGTGAATGGTCTTGTGCCGAGAGTGCTGGGCGTCCGTCGCAGCAGCAGCAGAGAACCCGATAGGTGGCCCCGCCGAGTGCCGGGCGTAGCCGTCATCGTGTTGACCCCTGGGCCTCTGGGACTGGAGCTGCTGCTCTGCGGCAACGGCACACGGCCCGGTGTCTCCGACCACGTCCAAACGGGACCTGCCGACCGGCTTGCCAGGCTCAGGCACCTGCTGTGCCGTCATGCAAAAAAACCTCTCCGAATGCACGGAGCCGAACGCGGACTCCGCGCCGTCAGACTGATAGTTAGCCTCGCTCACGCTCATGTCACTGGCCCCCCCGGAGTGCACCGAGTTCTCAAACTGAAAAGGAGGAGGGTCCGGTTCCCGATATTCGGCGCGTCGGAGCTGTGTAACGTCGCTGGGTCTGATTCTGTTCACGTCATTGGGCGAATTAACCCGGACGGCACTGTAAACGTCGGCCATCTGTCCAAGCACAGCGGCCACGTCGCTGCTTCCCAGGAAACTATCGGCCGGCAGTGGCGCCGCACTGTTGTTGCCGTGTGACCTGTAGTTGCCGTTATGATCTTGTTGATGCAAAATGGCGGTCGAAACTCCACCACTCACGATGCCATCATTTCCGACGCACGCCCCCCGATGTGCGGCCTGTTGCCTGTTTGCCTTATAAACGCCGTTCTGAAAAACCAGCGCGGAATTCTCTTCCAGCGCACAAGCGTCCGCGCGCAGGGCATGGAACGTTTTCCTGGGGGGTCTGGCCGGCAGCGCTGGCTTCGGTTTGCCGGCGCCCACGCCCGGAGCCGCCACCCTCTGCTGCGCCTGAGCAAGCCGGCTGTCCGAGCGCTGCACCCGGGCGCTCAGCCCGTCCTGCTCTCCGCCGTGGCTAGCGGCGGGAACCGCGTCGACGTCGGCGAACATGGGCCTGTTGGGCTGCACGGGCCCCGAAACGGCGCAGTGGATCTGGTGCGACCACACGGCCAGCGTGGCCGGCTGCGCCGCGACGCACAGCGGGGAGGCCCGGTCCGGGCGCCGCTTCACGCGGAGGCTGTCCCTGCGCTCCGGCGGCACCGGGGGCGAGAGTGCGGCCGCGCCGGCCGCCCGCTGCCACCTGCTCGCCGCGGAGTGGCTCGCGAGGTCCGAGGTGGCGCTCACGCGTCGCAGGGTCCGCTCGCCCGCGGGGGCGTGCCCCTCCGCTTGGCGGGCGCCGCCATCCCACGCGGAAGAGGGCCGCGAGGAGCCCAGGAGGTTTTCAGCCGACGAGAAGTGCCGGCACCCCTCGGCGGGGCGCTGGCCGCCGGCGCAGCCCCTGCACGCCCGCAAGGCCGCGGGGAGTTCGTCGGGCCTGGCGTCAGGCCCCGGCTGCAGCACGGAGAGGGAGCTGTAGGCCGAGTCGGTGCGGCTGCGGGGCAGCCACCGCACGGGGGACGCCACGATCTGGTCGATGCTGCCCGTGGAGTGAGCGGGCAGCAGGCGCTGGGCCGGGCCCTGGGGGCAGCTCCCGTCGTTGCGCCAGCACGAGGGGCTCCCTCTGTCGCCCGGTCGGTCGCACCGCGTGGTGCTGGCCTCGCTGGAGCACGACTCACTGCGCGGGGAGGGGCAGCGAGGGCCAGCAGCTCAATTACAACCGCTGACGCCGGCCACGAGCACCGACTCGTCACCACTTCTGGGGGGATCGTCTACGGTATATAACCGCCGGGCTTTTGACTGTAAACCCCCATATCGCGGTCAAATCAAGGGACACGGAAGTGTGACGCAAAAGGAATGCAAGCATTGCCACAATGGTTCTTCAGGCTAATATTAAACTGTCTGATGTTAATGAGATTTAATTGGGTGCAGCGCTCCAAAGCTACCAGCCGATGGCATGACACTCATTCATTAGTGATCGTAATTCATTAGTGAGTCAAGGTATTCCGTTTCACACGTCACTCGACGCGGAGCTTTCCAATTGGCCACAGCCGCTCAGCAACGATGACTTTAATTAACTACACGCAGAGCTCACACCCCTGCATGTACTCTCGCTCGCTCTCTTTTACCATAGGCAACTGTCATTTCCATGGCGACTACCATCGAAACCGTAATTGGAATGTAGGAAAAGCTGGGTTTTGCTTAGGTATACAAAGACAGATGCTGTTTAATAAAATATTAAGCGCCCTGGTTTAGTACCCTATGACCCACAAACCACCCTGCGGTGCCACAGTAGTTTGCGCATGTCAACTGAGTCCAATGTGAGTCTTGCTTCCACAATGTTCGTGCATGCTTTGCCTTTGACTTTAAGCCCCCAGGGGCATCTGTTTAATAAGACACACCCTGTCAATAAGGGAGAAGTCGAAAACAGTTCAAGGTTTGCCTGTTACTAGGAAACACTGATCAAAAAACCTTGTATATCGAAGGGCTTCACGATGTTTCATCTTTAACAAGAAACACGTTTATAAACGCGTTTATTTGTCATTTATTTGCACGCTGCCAAAGCAGTGCACGAGTGTTGAAAAGAACCATTAGTGTTGGATGCCGACTCATTGGATGCCGTGTGAACTGTCGAGCAAAATATTGGAAACAATGTCAATTTTCATAAATGTTAGTATCGGTTAGGATTCTTATATAATTCAGAAAACATTCTAAATATAACAGTGGACTCCTACATTTTGACCTATGCTCCTGCAACATGGGGTCACAATCCCCTATTAAGTGTGCTGTCTTTCACCAATGCCATCACATCGGGAACGTCCTGTGGTTGGAGCAACGTTGCCTCTAGGAATGTGCAGCAACACGCGAGGGGGACGCTCTGGCCGAAGGAGTGGAGAGAACCTGGATGAACAGGGCTGACCAGTGTGGTCTGCTCCTCAGGTTGGGCGTTGCTCTCAGTAAACCAACTTCAATCTACTGGCAGTGAGTGATTTACATCTCCAGAGAAATTGACATCTCTCTCACCCTCTCTCGGATTCTCACGTCTACGGGGAGTGGGAGTGCTGGCTCACCTGGAGTAGGAGTTGGAGTGCTGGTGGACGCGAAGAAGCCGAGACAATTGGTGGCCGCCGCCTCCTGGCCACGGTCGGCCCACGTGCCACGAAACCGGCCGCGCCTCCGACTCGGTCCTCCTGCCAGTAAACATAGCAACACTGTTTCAAGCACTGGCCTGTTCCTCAACGTTCAAAGCTTGCGGCATCAAACATCCACTTCTGATGTTGGGGCGACCCGGGCCTTGTGCAGTATATCGTTGCGCAATATCTTTGAGCACTGTGACTCAGTTATAAAGAATGTCAGATTCTAAAAATGTTTGGGTGTCAGCACAGATCACAGCTGTAAATCAAATTGCACCTCTATTCGAATGCGACTGCGTCTGCAAATGCATCTCCATTGGCTGCACGCAGTCACAGCCAAATAACACTGAAAATTAATTGTAGTCAAGGCTGCAGAATCCTCAAACAGTCGGTCTGGACCTCTTAAACAAGCGGCACTCTGGTCAGGGTCACCTCTACAGTGAATCTGGCGACCTTCCTTCCACTCTTAATGCGAGAGACTTATCTTTATCCTTAAAGTGTTGGCTAAGAAACTTTCTCCAGGTTTATCTGGTTGAATCGTACTGGATTTAAATCCTTGCAACCTACGACATCCCACAAAACTCACACGGTACGACTGAAATACTAAATAATTCCACAAAGCAGGCCAAAACAATTACCATACATAGTAAAGCTCTGTTTAAGGGTTTAGGTCATTACCATACAACACACAAATTCCTTACAGATACAGCGGGAACCCATTTCCATAGAGACGCTGTTACCTTATGCAAACAAAAATCTCTAAAGGGAAACTGTACCGAAACAATGCGGCGCAACGGAGACGCAAAGATAGGTGACACCGCGCCTTGTTAATATTGCAACGAGGCAATTGTTGGCAACCCCGGCCATTCGCCTCTGCCACAGCCCGGCCTGCAAACCGACACCCGCGTATGCCGCTCAGTCGCCCACCGCTCAGTCGCCCACAGCCCTTGCCATACGGGTACGCATGCCACCCCCCGCGCCTCACCAGGGCAACGTGCCGATAAAGCGATCGCCTCAACTTAGTTACATTCCGGGGTTTGTTGTGATAAAGATGTACGTTCGTTCAGGGCTGCGGCATGCTAATTTATTACCTGCACTCTCCACATGCTACGCGATTTAAACCGTTGTTGTAAATCACCGGGGACTGTAATGGTAGGAAGGTGGCTGCACCAGCAGGTCAGGCCTTCCTTGAAGGGCGGCTGAGTCATGTTAATGCCTCCAGGCCATGACACGCACAGGAGAGGTTAGTATGGCAATGGCACAAAAGCTGTGTTTAGCCAATGAACAAAGGTTTGTTGAAAAGTGAATGTGTGCTAAACAATGATGGGTCCCCAAATCACACGACCAGTCACATGATATGTAAACTGATTGGTAAATCATTCCGCCTTTGGGGTGTCTAGCAGCTGGGTTGTGTTTTGTTTACAAACTGTTAAAAGGGTATTTTCGACTTATGACAGCATCAACTTACGACGGGGTCATCGGAACGTAACCCCGTCGTAAGTCAAGGAGAAGCTGTACAGGGTGGGCCACAAATAACTGACACATTTATACGTAATATAGTGTTAAATGTGTCAGCTATTTCTGGCCCTATCGTGTAAAGAACGTGAACATTTCCTGAGGAGGTGCACCGTGGTCCTCTTGTCCGAGCTCACCGCCAACACGTGACCGACTGGCAGGCAGCGGTGCAGAGATATCTAGGTTCAGAGCGCAGTTCTCCGCACCGTTGCGTCAACTACCAAATAAAATAGGAGACACCGAGCTCCAAATCATTCACCACAAACAAGACAATGTATAAACACGGCGAATGTTTAGAAGGGCAAGACCATTTTAGTCAGGACCGCATCATTGTGATAATGAGTAACTTGATAAGAGGTAGAAATAAGGAGCTTAGGTAACAATCGTAGCATAGAGAGGAGAAATGCAGAGTGCACAAGGTGTTCTACTGGCACTGTTTGACTACCGGCACTGGGACTACGAACTCTTGCCGGGGTCAGAGCCCGTGAACAGCGCCCACGCCCTCGTCGGTGCTGGCATGCATGCCTAGTGTGGTGTCGCTGCGGACATCCAATCCAACTGCGCGTGACCGTTTGCTTTTCAACAGGCGGGCAAGATAAACACAACAACGTACACACAACTCACGCATGGCATCCGTGCTAATCACAATGATCAACACTGTTAAAGTCTCTCCCTGCTTCCTGTTCTACACTTTCATTTAAGCATCCAGCATAGAAAAGTCCAGCAGTGAACCTATGGGTTTGTCCTCACTGCTGCTCGGTCAAGGTCCCCCCTCCACAAAGCCCATCCTTCACCAGCTCGTGCACTGCTCAAACGCACCGCGCAGATATCTGAATAACACACGCATAATTAACGTCACAAGATCTCTTGTACATCGAAAATAGTTCGAAAAATATGTGTATTTTAAACCTCACGAGAACCATACAAGCTAATTCAGCAAATAAAAGGGGTTGTTGGAATAAGGTTTGTTATACACAACTGCTTAGGGATGAATCCCATTGGAACACCTTCAACGTTTCATGGCTTTTAGATTACACAAGGGACCCAGGGACCTCACATACCTTGGGAACAATAGCCTTGTTTGTGCTCGCTGCATTTTTTTTTACCAACATATTTTACATGAATAATCTCTTGGGATGGAACATCTCGTTTTCACAAGGGGTTACGTCAGTGTATCACGTGCGAGACAAGACGTGACATTTAATCCTTTCCTCTTCAACACGTTCAAGAGCGGGCGCTCCAAACCTCTTACACAAATCTGGAGAGAATACACAAATAGCGTGATTACACTTCGATGAGGCGCTCACGACGACAGCGCCACTGGTGTACCCACACCTCATCGGCGGCAGGGTGGCAGGGTGGCGCAGTGGTAACATATGCGCCTCACTGAAAAAATGGTCTTGCCCGAGCAGGTTCGATTCCCGCATTGGGCGCCTTTCTGTGTGGAGTTTGTGTGTTCTCCCCCTGTTCTGCGTGGGTTTCCTCCGGGTTCTCCGGTTTCCTCCCACAGCTTAAAAAAATACTCATTAATTAATTGACCGATAACATCCTAATATATAGGAAGCAGTGTGTGGCAATATGGCGCCGGCAAACCGCCTGGCTGCCTCCTCCGCCTCTCTGCACTTTCCTCGCGCCTCCGAGTCGTTCTCTCGTCGAATTATTATTGCTTCCGACTGCTGGATCCTAATGCTGGTCCCAGGTGGACACGACCTCCAAGTTCTGCTTGAACGATTTTCAGCATCTGGCGTTAGTTCTTCCCTCGGGTGCAACTCAAAAGCTCGTCTCCGCACACACGTCCCACCCATCACAACCTCCACCTGCACCGTTAGCACTTTCATTTTGTGTTCTGTTCCAGACTACGAAACGGTTTTCCAGGCAGCACACGCACAGATGCACGGCACGTGACGTAAACCATGCAATCACAGCCACAATGGCAAGGACAGACACAACTTGCGGTCTGCAGTGTATTGATGATTCGCAATAGATGATCAGCAATTACACACATTTTCTCAAAAATGACTCGCAGCTTCATTAAAATTGATCAAGGAATTAAAATGTAAACAGATTTATAGAGCTCAGCTCTCCTCCAGCAGACAGCAAACTTCCTCACTGGTGGTCATTTTCTCATGCATTATGGAAACGGTCATTGAATTGTAATTGGCCTTCATGGGTAAGATGGCTATCGTAAGCCTAGAGGCAGCTTATTTCAAATGTCAGCATGTGGAAATCGTATCCACATTTGAATTCGGATAAGCCTACGGGGAAGACTTATGATACATTTCTTGTCATTAACCCTCCACCACCAAAAGGAATCCGGCTTACACAGATATTATGTGCAAATGTTTAGACTTGGAACCTTTGCAAAAAGGTGTCCATTTCGTGTTGTAAGATCTTAACATGTTTCTCATTGCCACAAAGCGTTAAACCTTGTGTATTCTGCACTATAATAATAATAGCATTTATATAGCGCCTTTCACCCGAGGGTCACAAAGCGCTGCACAAAGCTGCAGAGAGAACGACATGTTAACAACGACAGAGCACGGAAAATCAGCAACAAATTTATTTATTTTTTAATCCGAGCTGTGTAAATGTATTGATCAAATTCTGACGAACTAATCTCCTCCTGCTCCTCACCGGTGGCTTGAGACTTGGCATGACTTAATTCAACATCAACGCACAATAATGTTTTGCTCCAACTGCTACGAGCCGGGTTGTGGTGGCTATGCACGTGGCCTGTAACCCAGCACTGTGGAGGGAGGCAGGGAGAATTGGTGAATCACACAAATGACAAAACGTTGGAAGACTAATTCCAGTGGGTGTCGAGGTGCAATACCCTGGCTCATCAGCAGAATGCAGTACAGCAAAAGTATGGACTGATGTTATTTGTCTCTTGTTTATGTGATACGGTGTTTTCCCCTGCCATGAGTGCGTTTTCCCCGGGTGCTCGGGTTTCCTCCCATATGTATAAACACTAATTGGCTGAAACATTTTTTTAGTGGAGAACTGCAGCGCAGTTGTTGGTGATGGCTCACCCCTTGGCAGCCTTCCAGCTTATCCGTGGTTCCTCATCGATTGAGGTGCAATTTGCGTTAACGCGATATAAAATTAATCATTATATGCTTTTAGTGGTATGACGTCAATTCACACGAATACAGCTCAACGCTGTGGGGCGTGGGTGAAATCATCATAGACATGCGCGGTGTCATCACCAACACACACAAGAAACTCGGCTGTGCGCCGGCTAGGCAGCTAGGCAGGAATCCAGCCAGCAAATCGTTTTCTTCTAATTTGGTACGAGTATGATTATGCCTGTTTACCGAGGTAAGCCTCACTCGTCGCATTCCACTTTTCCAACAGGGTCCTGTTAGTTTTTGCAGGTTGGGACGATGATTTTATGTATAACATCAATTGAGTCAATTTCTGGTACTGTTTTTTAATGATAAAATGTGAACCCTGTCGCCGGCACACAATGGCCTACTCTTACGAATCACGTCACGAGGTCTTTAAGGTCAATTGAGAAACAAATGGTACGTAGTATAATCCGATTCCAGACAAATATCAATCAAACCTGATTCCAGTCAGCCATGCGTGTGATGCCTCCGTTAGCGAGTCTCCTTGAGCAGCTGCCACAGTACCCGGGCACCTTGTGGATGATGGCTGGAGCTGCCCTCAGTGTAGCCAACAAGATCACGTTTTGTAAAGCTGCACACAGGCAGTGGCCTGGTTTGTTCGAATGTAAGATTGACGTTGGTAAAAAAAAATGCAAGCAGGCACCTGTTGAATAGACGAATTAAGAGCTCCGTGAAACCTGAGCACCATCGTTTGTCCTTTTGCATTGAGTGTTTTATCCACCCAAGAAAAGACCAAAACCTCATCACGTTATAACGTTCGTCACCCAGCACAAACATAGCTCGAGCGCAGCAAAACACGGCGCGTTATTACAATTTATAGCTTTTTGGACAAAGGAACCGATGGCTGCATTGGTTGCGCTCATGCACGGGGGGCTGTGAGACGAGTCTTCTCTTCCGGAGACACGAGCACAGCTGCTGCCAAGCACCACGTGGACACATATGGCCACGCGTTCAGCCTCTCCAGTTTCAATGTGGTTTTCTGCAACGCTAACGCACAGGTGCGTGTATGCATTGTACGCGTGCAACTTCTTCTTCTTCTTGTCAGCTAGCCTCGGGTCTGAAACCACAACAACCACGGTCTGTGCTAAGATCTCTCGTCCGTGAGCCTTCATCACTCCATGCGAACTCCAAGTACACCTAGCCTGACACAGGCGCCGGGCTGATCTCACCACCGCTTCAAGACAAAGGGTTAGGGGTCCTATGCATGTTTTCATACGCGAGTCTACAGGCTTGTGACCGTGCGTCACTTGAGAAAAGCCAGTTGCCACTGTTCCCGAACACAAAAACACCCCTAACTATGTAAGCGCCCACTGTTTTCCTTCTGCACGATGCAAGTTTTATTATATTTCCACGGATAAAGTGCGCAGGTGACAGCTCAAGGAGCGGCCGTCCCCTGCTCCGCATTGTATAATTTAAAGCCGCAGCATTGGGTTACCGTGCCGCTGGTGATAGGGCGGGATCTCGTGTCAGCTCCTGATGGACACGAGGAACCCTAGACAGGCTGGGCGCGCGCGTGCATGCGTTCGCGCGGATGGGATGGTGACGGGATGTTGTGGGAGACGGTCGCAGTGATCAGTGGCATTGCACACGTGCGCAGTGGCCATTGTTGAGCAAAGGTCAAGACTCGAGTCCCAGCAACTAGCCCCCCCTCTTTGGGGTTCCAGGCAGCGCTTTACACTCGTACTCAACTAGGCACCAGCGGCCAACCAGCTTTAAGTCTCGATTATGGTGACGTGTCTGGTAAAGAGCTAGCGATTCATCGCTATCCACTCCGCTTCGTTTCGCCTGTCCACCCCAATCCCGAATCCAGACCCACCCTGCACCGCGTCGCCAGCATTTCCTCGGGCCCATCCCGTCGCCACAAAGGTTCCTGGCTCCCAGCCAAGACTCGCAAGCCAACTTTGAGCCTCTCTCCCTTGGCAGCGGGGCACTGCGAAGCGTGCCGTGCCCGAGAGAAGACATAATAATAATAGCATTTTATAGAGCGCCTTTCATCCGAGGGTCACAAAGCGCTGTGAATGGTTACCTCTGCCCACAGATGTCAACGTTTGAGCAAAACGTTATTTTGTTGCTGATGAATTCACCATTGGTCAGAATTTCATGAATACATTGGCACGTAGAAACAAAATTGTTTACACGAGGCAATTTTGTTGGGTGGTGGAGGGTTGATGACAAGAATATTGCCACAAAGCTAATACGGGCCATGTGGCCTAACCTGAAAACATATTGATCAGATGTCAAAGATCTCACAGCTGTGTTTTTCACATCAAGCTCTGTGTAATGTTGACAAAGCACAAATCGATGAATTTCTGTAATACACAGTGTAGGGCTTGATAATGTATATGTCTTTTGCGTAAACAAGCTGTATACATTGCTGAGAGATGCTATCTTGTGCCGTTTGCTATTCACAACCCGTAAACTGGGCCTGAGCGTGACTGGGCTAGATGCAGCTCAATGGAACGACCTTGAATATGTTTTTAAATTACAACAGACGTTGCTGGCAGAGCCGTGTGAATGTTGTGGCTTTGTCAATAACAAAGTAACATTAATTTAAAAAAAATCGGTCTAACTGAAGCGGCTCAAGTGGATTAACGTATATTTATACTTGACATAAAGCTGCACGGCCCACGCATTTGCGTGGTTTCCACGGTCGGGGTGGAGGGTGGGTGGGTGGAAGCGTGTTGACGCCATCACGCACACCTGCCCGTCCGCGTGCCATACAGGCAGGCGTCCACCTAAACCAATGTCATCTCACATGAAATGTGACCATTAAAGTGAGAATCAAATGGCCTCCCCCATTCCTACTATCCGCAAGTTGCCATTCTCAGTTTTCGGAAAATTCCATGATCATCATCATCAGTACCCGCTTAATCCCGTACATGGTCGTGGGGAGCCGAAGCCTATCCCGGCAGACATAGGGCGCAATGCATGGCTTCTTCTTTGCGATTCTTCGAAGCATGATGGTCAGCCTCTGAACATCGTTGTCTTTCAGCTCGGCCTCGAAGTGTTTGGTAGAATTCGCAGACAACACCAAGTGTTACCTGATAGGGATCGCGACGTGAACGCTTCTACCTTGACCCTCAGTGTACGGCTAAATACCCCTCACCCAACCAGCAGCTAAACCCAGCGATAGACGCCAGTCCATTGCAGGCCACTTAACCGAGGCAGCAAGTCTTTGGATGTTGGGAGGAAACCGGAGCAGGCAGCGAAAATCCATGCAGTAAATAGGAACGTCTGATCCCTTTCGAGAAGGTTTACATGCCGAAGAATTGAGGCATTTGTCAGCAGGTAACGCTCACTTTACGTCAGGCATTCTTAGTTGTATACTCCGCGTGTTTAAACACCACTGCCACCACGATACAGTCACTCTTCCGTCATCAGCAACAACCAACTGCCAGGGGGCCTTGCGGTGGCCCTGGCCTCCTTGCCCACACACCACACCGGACATTCCTGAATGGTCTGCAGCCGGGCATTGCTCGCTAATGAGCCCTAATAATGGCAAAATTATTCTTAATTTCCACTGGGCAGCCCGCTGTCACGCTGCCTTGAGTGCCGCGCACATCTCACCCGATGTCCCAGCGGCTCTGCTCACACAAGCCATGGGAGGATGGCCCTCTCTTCCACTGGTGACTCAAAGCCAGAGGTGGAAAAAATAGCAATTTTCCATGGTGGAGACAGCTTACTCATGGGATTATCACTGTTGACTTCGCAGATTAGTACTTCTTTGTTGATCCTAATGGAGTGATGGGTGTGAGATATTGCACTCCCCACAGCAATCTGTGCTGTGAAGCGGCGACGCGTCGACACCACAACTGGGATTTAAATTATCTCACGACAAGTCGGTGCTCTAGCCGCAGCGCTAAAAACCACATGAAGAATACAAAACTAATCAAGGTTCACGCACCGCCGTTCTTCTAGCTGTGATGATACGGCAGACGCTTGTGCAAACTATAGGGCCCACGGAACAAAGCATTTTTCATCTCCTGTTATCTGATGATTTTGTGCTGATCAGCAAATCGGGGCACGTGCTTTTATGCACAATATTTCTGAAGATATGGCGAGCAAGCGCTCAGAGGCACAGACAGGCAGACAGCAGCGGGGCGTGTGGTGTAATTTGTTTAACCGCTGAACCTGTGACTGGCCACGCGCAGACCATGTCCTGTGCAATGTACAACTGTGCAATGTACAAGCACCTGATGCCCGACGCAGCATTTCATGGCCATTGTAAAAACACAGCAATCTCCCGTCTGCCAACTGCAAGACCAACGATGACTTTAACCCTAACCTGGCTCGACTCGACTCGAAACTTGTAGAACTAAATTATCTTTTCATGGCATTGGCGTCATGAGAACGCCTGATGATGCCTCCAAACTGGGAGACGAAACGTCACGAAGGAGAGAGAAGGAACACTCAAAGATATCCAGAAATAACACCTATGGACAGCAATTGTCATACATCGACCCCGTCTTCTTCTTTGCGATTCTTCGAAGCGCGATGGTTAGCTTCTGGACATCGTTGTCTTTCAGTTCGTGAAAACCTACATCAGTACATACCACTGAATAATATGAAAAACATAGAGAATAACATTTTAACTCAATGCCTCTACCCGTTTCCCACCGACCTCAACTCGCTGTTAAATCCCTTAACACTCTCTGCCATTAGAAACCCCTGGGGTGTCTAGAAATGAATCGGCCTGTATAGTTGTGGAAAGTCACAAAAAGTGTGAACGACAAATACCCCCCCCACCCTCAAAACAGAGGGGAGGACAACCAACATAGAAATGGGACACCGGAGTGAGGGATGGTGAAAGCACGGGAAGGCCTTGACCGAGTAGTGATTGGACCATAGCTCAGAATGACCGTGAAAGACATAAAACGATGAAGAGGAGGAGCTGTTTTTGATAGAGCTGCCCTTATTTACTTTGGAGCATCTCAGAGGGCTTCACACGCGATAACCAACTTACATCTCATCTCATACATCCGAAAGGGCACCCCCAGTGGCAGTTGTCCCTGTGAGCCACAAGGTGCCTCAGGATCAGGCTTGTAATGGGGGCATTAATCTGCCAGTAGGGGGTGATGATTGCCACGTGTTATCCCAATTGAGTGCTGTAATTTGTGGAATTTGGCACTGTATAGATAATAAAGCTGTATGCAGACAGTGCTAATCTACACTGCATGCCTTGTGCAGCATGCACACATAAATGACGCAGTATAAAAATAAAATGACAAAATCACCAGGCAACCACACAATTTATCAGTGGTGGGGCCATCTGCAGATAATATTGACAGCTGGGTGACCTTTGTTATCGGCGTGTTTTTTATCAAGCTCAAGAGCAGCTGTGTAACAAACACATCTATCGTGCCGACTGATTATTGAAAATGTGCTATTACGGGTTTACCACGTACATGGTAATCAACAGCCTGGACACCCACGGAGTTTACAGCTGAAATGTTTTACCGATAAATTGCAGATAATGATTTGTAGAGTTTACAAAAAGCTTTCCCTTACTCATTCATTTGGTTAATTGATACAGAAACCACCCACTCAATCACAGAGTTCCGTTGTTGATAAAGTCGCATCCGCTGCATCCTGTACTCGTGCTACACCAGACGCACGGACCAAACGCGTTCAGCAAACTGACGAAATCAAGAGCCGAGGGAGCAACAATCAGAGTGCTTTTGTTAAATCAAGGTTGACGATCAGAAGCAACGTGCCCATGCGCAGAAAGAGGAAAGTTGTCAACCCTCCTGCCGTGACATGATCAGGAGCGTGTGCAGACACACAAAATTAAAACACGCACAAAAAACACACGGAGATGTATTAAGGAATTACAATGAGACAGAAACACCTGCATCTGAGAACATATGCAAATTGTAAACGTCATCAACCGTAAGTGGCCTTGGGCAGGACGCGTCTCTACAAGGCTGGTAACGGAAAAGCAGCCAAAACGCGCAGCCCCACAAGACAAGAGAGCCACCGCACAGATAACAATAATAGCATTTTATATAGCGCCCTTCACCCGAGGGTCACAAAGCACTGCACAAGTGCCGTGAAGAGAACGGCATGTCAACAACAAAAGAAGAAACACAACCAATACAAACCAAAACAACAAAAAATAAATTATTAAGGCTGCTTAGAATATACTGATGGAGCTGTAATGACCTCGAATTGACCAGAAATTAGGGGGGCCCGACTTTGAGTGTCCACCACACGTGGTGTCCACCGGAAGG